>CAEGAF010048355.1:0-10608 GCA_903067075.1 Micropoecilia bifurca
TTAGTCCGCATTTATCACCAAAATTCAGCTCCACAGCTTTCTGTCTTCTTCAAACGCCGATCACCGCCACACCCTTCCGCCTCCGGCTGGAGGAGCCGTCAATGACGAGTTTCTTCGATCAAACCGCGAAGGAATGGTCTCTGGGGGAGCTGCATAATAAGCTACCTAAGACCCACATACTTATACCGTGAAATACCCACATTCCAATCTGAAATTAATTAACTAATTATGTGAATTACTAAACAAAAAACGTATTCTAAGTAACAAATAAAATTAAAATTCTAATGATAAATCAACTAGGAAAACAAACAAATGCTAAGAATAAACTAAACAATTTAAATTCTAAGATTTAACAAAACAATGGGAAAAATAGCTCCTACACTGACCATTATTTTATCATTAATATTACTATCACTATTGTAATGTTTTGATTTTTATGCTTGCTTCTGTATTTATCATAAAAATAATACATATAATAAAAATAATACCGGCGTCTACGAAAAATGCAATGAACATTCAAGTTAAAATTAGTAGGCCTAACAGCAGCCAATCAGAGTGGAAAAAATATTATTTTGTGCCATTTTCTAGTTGTTAAATATTGCACAAAATGACCAGGTAAAATATGTTCAACAAGCCAGTTTAAACTTTGACTATTTGCAAAACGACTGAGCTCTGCAACATTAAAACATGGATAGAACTGTAACTACATTAATTATAGCTCTTCTTCTCTTCAGTGTTTCTGTCGGTTTCTGGTGGTGCAGCTCTTTGCTGCCTTCAGGAGAATCGGACATCAGAGCATCATCTATAAAACTTCACCCACATGGTATTTAATGTGCAAAGTGGTTTCATAGTCTGTTATCACCAGCTTATATCGGTGTCCAGATTTGCTTCTTTCAAGTGGACCCACAATGTCCATACCAAAGCGCTCAAAAGGCGTGTCAATTAGGGGAAGAGACTGCAGTGGTGCTCTGGAAGGGAACTTATTGGAGGTTAATTTGCACTGAGGGCAGGTCCTACAGAACTGTGCAACATCAGTCCGTAATCCAGGCCAGTAGAAATGGTGCTTGATACGAGCCAGGGTCTTGTGGCTCCCTAGGTGGCCAGCCCAGGGAACTGCCCAAAATAAGCACCATCTCTCTTGCATCCTTAGGGACCACAAGTTGCTTAAATGCCCCCTGTTGGTGGTAAAGGATATTTTCTGTATAGAACAAACTCTTCAGCACCATCTCTCTGATCACCTTTCTGAGGTTCTTTGGCTTTCAGAAAGAGCAGCCAGACTGGAGTCATCACACTAGATTTGAGCCATATTTAAAGGCACCTTAAAACCCTGCTCTCTTAGAACTGATGTGTTAAAAACAACACATGATGTGTTAAATTTTAACACATGTGCCTCATCAGCTCAAGGACAACACATGACGTGTTATTTGTAACACAATTTTTGTGTCAGTCATTTCAACACAAGTATTGTCACTTTAATAAACATAAAATATGTGTGATGATGTGTTATTTTGACAAACAAATGTGTAAAATGTATTTTCATAGATTAGAGCTTATAAAAATTGACATTACAAATTGTGGATATTAGAGTTTTTTTTATTACAATCATGCAAATAACAATGTTGACAAAGCTACAATTTATAGTTAAAATATTGAAACATTTAAATAGAAATTGAAATTACCAAGCTAACAAAATAGCATTTTTTCTAATGTTAAATACAGTAACATGTACATAAGATAACATAGATGAAAATGATGACAAACATCATGAAAAAGAAATGAAAAAAATTCCTGTTCCTTTCAACATTCGTGAGATTTTCAATCGCACTCAAATTTAAACCTATATTTTCAATACCGAACAATTATGAATCAAAATACAATATTTTGTATCTTGGTGCCACATACAGCTTTTTGTTACCAAAACTCCTCATAACATCTAGAGGATGGAAATCACAAACATCTGCAAGCATGATCAATTCGTAAACACTAGTTTTTTGTACTACATATGCATAAAAATGATCAAAGTATGTTACATTTAGTATTTGAACAAAGATAAAAATTGAGTTATTATGTGCCAGAAAATGAACAACTTCATTAAGTACAGGTTCTTTTCGGTAATCTGCTCTCAATGACAAAATAGAGCCAGTTATGTAGATTTGGCTATACACATTAAGACTGTGAGACAGATATATTTTTGTGGCTAAAGACATGTCAGTTTTTAGAGCTAACATTAACTGATTTTACAAGAGCTCAGATTTGTCTAGTGACCCCAGAATGACCAGACAGGCATTGGTCACACTGACTTTCTTGGATATGATAGAACAATGTTTATAGTGATACATTTGTTGTACCTGGTGTTTGAAAGCCAATGCCTTTGAAACGTTTTTAAAGTTACACATAACATGTGCAAGTTTTTTGAATGCATTATGCTTTGCTTCAAATTGCATGCACCAAAGTTTAGACAGAGGTCCAAAACGAGCCATTATCCTTGGATAATGTATCAAAAAATGATGTTTAGGTGTGAGATTTTTCTCATGCAGCTGCTTGAAAAGAGTATGATGCTCAATTATCAATTGTTTTAGAAACACAGCAAGCCCTTTGGTAACCACTGGTGCAAAAATAATGATACCCTGTGCATCTGCTTTGTCAATCATACAAAGTGACAAAATTTATTTGAAGAAAAACTTTCCAAATAACCACCAAAAAAAACATGAAGAAGCTAAATTATGTAAAATCTGTTCATGAATTAAATGTTTTTAACCTTTTTATTGACAACATACAGACGGGACTAATATGCTCTCATAGAATGGCAGTTAGCGAGCGATTGCGCAATCAGGGGAGGCTGAGCTGCCTCTCCGGCTTCACTTCTGAGCATTTGAATGGGAAAAGGCGAAAATTCAGCGATTTTGAAGAAAAACTATTCAGAATTGGTTAAGCTGAGTTAAAATTAAATACTTTATAGTATAAAGCGCCGTGTGAATATGGTAATATAAATTCATTTTATTACTACATTATTTTTTCATTATGACAGGTGAGGCTCTGCCTCACCTGCCTCCCCTGACCGCACGTCACTGATATATATATATTCAAATTCTGAAGAAATATACCTAAAAAGCAACTGAACCTGTTACTTTTGAAAAAAAATATATTATTTCACATTTTTACTTACAAATCCCTCCCCTTCTCCAGCCACCTGGATACTTAGAGATGGGAAGATGGCAATGATGCTCTTTGCTAAGGCTAACTTCTCTCCACTCAGAGGATAACTGGAAATAAAACAACTTATTCTCAGATGTTTTAATCCATGCATAACTGAACCTGTGTGCCTTAAACAAAAGGTAATATTCTCTGGGTGAAATTCCCAAGGTGGCGTTGTTGAGCAATTTACTAAAACTAAACTTCCACAAAATCTGAGTTCCCATCTAGTGTCGACACATTACCAAGAAAGGTGTGAAAAGGAATGGAGGAGGGTGACTTCACAGTAGGATCTGAATTCAGAAACGAAGAAGAGGGACACCGAAACTAAATAAACACATTGACAGGTTTACAGCTCAGAAGTATAACAGGAAGATCTAAGTCACCATCTGTAAAACCATGCTTGAGATGAAGGAAAGATTGAACTGTGTTTCCACAGTTTTAACAAATTTGAACACTAAATCTATAAATAGAAAAAAACTAGTAACCTAAAATTACAAATGTAAGATTGATAACAAACGTAATAATTCTAGCAATAATCCCTTGTTCTGCTCCAGGACAAGGGATTTTACAGACACCATCCATCTACCACAATGTTTAAAATAATAAAAAAAGAAATATTCAGAAAACACCAAGAAAACATACAATGTTGTGCTCTGATGAACCAGGTTAGTTTAGTCAGATATTTGAAAAAAATATATTTTGTGTATATTTTATTCAAATTTTGTGCTTTATCCATAGGACCTGTTTTGTCCTGATTCCTATCCTAGTCAAATATTTTTTTTCATTTGTTATTTTTGCCATGATAATTATTGATATTCTTGTTAATTAAATACCAATAACAATGTTTTGACCAGTGAAAACAAGTTAATAATTTATTGTTAGAAATAACAGACCTTTTATGATTGTCATTTGTTGTGGACATCAGGAACATTTCAATGTATTAAACGTGTATTTAAGGGAGATTCAGATCTGGAGTTGTCAGATGAAGATGAGGATACGTATCAGCCTCTGGTAGGGGTCTTCATCAGATCCAGGACAATCTGATGAAGAGACAGACTCATGGTGCGTTCAAATCAAACACGTTTAGAACGTCAGGTCCATTTGATTTACATTCACAGAACGTTATAAAAATGGTTCAAAATGTGCCATGCTAAACGTTCGGAACGCTCCTCCACAGCCCTTATTGCAGCTCCACATAGTCTATAAATGTATAAGAAATGTGCCTCATGTTCAAAACACTTTTGGTGTGAACGCACCATCAGAGCCAGAGATAGCAGGAAAGTCACCATGCTAGGTGGGCCAGGATTAACTTGTATGTTTTTCTAGGACCAGACATTTGAGATGAGAATGTCCATTTCTTGGTTCTTGGTGATAAAGGTCTATGCCACTGTGACAGCTGACCCTACTCTCACACAGACCTGAATGGTAATAGTTTTGTTTGTTTATCCTTAATATCAATTTAGAATTAGTGAATAGTTTAGATTTTTATTTTTGAAAATTGTTTTCATTAGCCTGACCTTTTAGTTGACTATTAGAAGTGCATACATTTAGTTAACTTTATTTGTCAGTTTTTTTATATTTTTGTTAAATGCAACAAATTAATTTATTTGTTTTGAGTAACTAGTTTAATTTAAATATTTGGTATTGTATTGATTAGTATTTGTTTAAGTTTATGTATGTTTAATTACCCCTTGTGTGTCAGCAGTGTTTTGATCAGCCACTATTTAAGTTTCCCTCATGTATTGTTTGTTAGGTCAGTTTTGTGCTTGAGTTTTTTGTGTTACTACCGGAGTTTGAGTTTGTTATGTTGACCTAAGTTTTTTGGCCCAATTTTTCATTGTTTAATCAATTTTGAACTTTTTTGTAATAAATTAAGATTATTTTTGGATTCCATTCAGCGTCTCTCTGGCTTGTCTATGCAGGAACCGTCACAGCTACCTCCATAACTTCTGTCGTACCTGGACACAAGTTTTTTGTGATTGATTGCAAATATTGTTTAGATCGTTCCTATTAATGGTGTAGGCCATCACCACAGGTTTATCATCAAATCACTTTGTGACAGTCAACTTTTGTTCACAATGGTCTATCTTCTGGTAACTCGTGTGGTTTTGGTATTATTTGGTTCATCATAATGGTTCCAGTTGCAGGAAGACCCGTTTGCAGAACTTTTTCCTCATCATTTTCCGGTAACTGCACTTTTCTCTTTTTTTTAGTCTTGAAGACTCTGGGAAAGCCAAGAGGCCATGTGTGCTGATATTCTGAAGAAAGTCCTGATTCAGGTGTGTGATTTTATACTTCTGTCTTGTTCAAAATAAATGAAATAATAAGCAATTAAATAAGTAAAAAAACAAAAGTCTTAATTTCTTGGCAATAGTGTTTGGGGACAACCCTGCAGTTGGGTTTTGTGAAACCAGAAATTGACTAAAACCGGAAATGGATAACTTCTGGTTAATAAATGTATTTTTCATTTTGACCTCTTTTCTTGGGTTAATGTGATTTATTAATCACTAATCTATAAATGTTTCAATTTTTTTTAATTCAGTCATAAAAGGACTGAAATCGTCCTGATGTCCACTACAATGGACATACTGTGAAATTTACATTTAAAAAAGTATCTTAAAAAATAATAAAATGGTAAAGTGTTCATTCTGGCCTAAATAAATACAGAAATTGGAAGGAACATTCTTTCTAGAAAACACATGCTGTAGTTTTAGTTCAATGTGTACTGAAATGGAAACTTGTTAAACCTCTTAATCCAATCACTGAGCACCCATTGCTTCTGAAGTGATGCCTTCACAATGCAGTTTAGTTTTGTTTTCAGGCCAGAAAACCAAAACTTTCCCTTTCGGTGCTGACAGAGCCAGAGAATAATTTGGTTTCTTGGTTTCCTCAATAAGACAGAGAGTTTTAGGTGATTCACTCTTTGAGGCTGTGGGCCTCACAGAGACTTTTTGGTATTATTATTTTGTTATTAATTTAGTTCATATTAAGTCTAATGTTAATTAATATTGATGTGCTATGCAAATATTTTTTGATTGCTGTGTTGAATATATGTTCCCCTGAGAACTGATTGTTCCCTCCAAAGTTCATTCTCAAGGGAAAGAGTTAGATGTCCTGTCTGTTAGATAGAGCCTGCCGCCTGTTTTATTGTTTATCTTTTCTGACTTTGTTTTCCCAAATATAAGGCCTGCTCTAGCAACGAGAGAGCAGAACGCTCTATAGACGACTTAGAGGAGCGGTTTGCTGAGTTTTCTCCTTTTACAAAAGCTTGACCATATAATTCATATACGTTGTCTGTGGTTCTTTTAATGAAGGTTCGAGAGAAAAATACCCATCATTTTTTGGTGCCGAAACCCGGGATCTCTCATACCAACCGCTGTCAGGCAGAGGAAGACCCGCTGAATCCGTGCATGGCCAGAGTGAACAGGACCTAGAAAGAAAGACACGGGAAGCGAAACTCTTCGATGGGCCGGCGACATAGGTCCGACTTTGTCTGCCAATGGCGGAGTGACAAGATCCATCTGGACAACCCGAAAACTGCAGAAATGTAAGTGAATTTTAAAAAGGCTGTTTTAGAGGTTTGAGAATCCTTGTAAGATGTGGCGTTGTTAAAACTCTGAGGTCTGAGAATCCTTATTAGATGTTGCTCTGCTAAAACTGTTCGAGGAGACCCCATAATGGCAAGTCCTCACGTGGATAGGAAGCTTGTCATTGCGGTGTGGTTTAGATCTTGTGCATTGGGCAAAATATGACTTGTGATTAGTTCTCTGAAAGGATATCTTATAGTCCTCACTGAAGAAACATATCGAAACACAGTTTCGGTAGAAGTTTTTTCTTTAAAGGACATTAAGGCCCTATTGGAGCACTTTCCGTGAAAAGGCACAACACAGATGATATTGCTTTAAGTCGCAGAGTCATTACTGTTTGTCTTTGCTGTTTTTGCTGCTTTATTAATGTGTGTGCATGAAGGAGGGAATGGTGCTTTTCTCTCTGAGAGTAAAACTCTCTGTCTATTAGAATCCAAAGTGAAGAACCGCTTGGAAACTAGGCTCCAAGTAGAAGCCTGTTCTTCAGAAGGCACTGAGCGCTGACCTACAGCACTTTCTCTGAGAGAGCACATTATACAAAGTTCCAAAGCTAAAATTGCAAGTGTTTTAAATAATGGGCAACACAAATTCTTGTAATTCCTCACTTGCTGAAGGCCCAGACGGCGGGTGTGAAAAGTACATGCTCTCCAGGTTTCCTGGTAGCACTGTACACATGATAAAATGGAGAAAGAGATATAAAATAGATGGAACATTACAAATCAATCAATGGCAAACAATTGTGGGAATTTTGGAGACTAGTGTAGCAAGAAAAACTGGGGGGAAAAAGGCTAAAAAGGAGGATGAGCTGAGGTGTGCTAAATTATGGTTAAAAGCAGCCACAGACCGGAAAAACAAATTAAAAAGGTTAAAGACAAAAAATTCATGGAAAAAAATAACTTATTTGTAAGACCAGAAGACAATGAAATGCTGATAACCAGAAGGAATGCTCCGGCGGAGTGGGGAGGGCAGGTAGGGCCGACTGCCCCTCTCCCAGCAGCTGCAGCAGATTCATCTGCCACAGTCGCAGTACCAACAGCCTCAGCAGACAGTCAGCCGAGCGCACCTGCTTCTACCAGTGAGGAGCCACAAAACAGTGTGGACCCCTCACTGGACAGTCTAGATCCACCTCCTTACGCAGGAGACATAAGTCTAACAGAACATACCCCAATTAAACGGCGACATTACAGTTCAAGACTAAATCCCAAAAAGAAGGTCCCACATAGTCCTGGTTTCCGGGGGGGACATGTTGACGAGTACCCCATGATACCAAAGCCTAAGAGCACGGTCCACAACATACATGTCTTTAGACCGTGGACTGTAGAAGAAGTCCGGAAAGCTGGGGAAGGAATAACACCTGCAGCAGAGGATCCCAATAAATGGATAGAGGACATGACTGGTATTAATCCTGTAAAAATGAACTGGTTATGTTAGTGTTAACAGAGCAACTCAAGAATTCCCAAAATGCAAATGGAATGGTCACTCAGTCCCCCTGCTGTGAAGCAAAACCTGTAATCAAAGGGGAAAAGAAATCAGTCTCACAGAAACATGTGGTAACAAAAAAGACAACATAATATTCAATCAAACGTTCCACAATATGTCACACCACCTTCCCACACATTATATTCATGTCACATACAGTTTTATTTCATAATTGCAACCAGAACCGTCTGCATACAGACTTCTCACATTATTCACCTTAAGCACTCAAATGTGCTCTCTCCCTCGTTTCTGGGGCAGAACTGCATGCACTTACAGTTCAGTCACAGAAACATCCAAATTAAATTGCAAATCGCAATGAGATAGTCAATCACGCAGCAACCAATTATCATTAGTATAACCTAGCAGCCTAATTCCTACTATATCTAAGCATAAAAGAAAGTGTAAAATGTTCATCAGAGCCATATGGTTGGCCGGGGTGATTCAAACACACAGCCCTGTGACTTGCAGACAAACATAAAACACCCAACAAGACAACGTACTTCACACACTCAACACAATGTAGACGTATTCAGAAATACAGACAGCAGCGCGCGTGGTAAAAAATACAATGGCAAAAGACAAGAAAGAAGAGGAAAAAGGAACAATTGAAGGCAAAAGACAGGAAAGAAGAGAAAAAGAGGCGGCGAGAAGTGCATGCTGCAAATGCAATAAGTTTCAAACTCATCATATCACGTATCAAGCTTTAGAATTGGGTTATGCTCAGGGTAAAATTAAACCCAATTTCGACTGTGTTCTTCAATCCATCCAACTGCCGACACAATTTATGCCTCAAAGGAGAAGGTGACACCCATACCCATCTGAATCAGAATTTTGTATCTTCACTCCGGCCGAATTAACCCTACAATAATAAGTCCTTTAGGAACGAGCAACAATTCCTCAGTCGATTCAGACTCCACCATACCAGTCAATACACAAAAACAAATCCAATTTAAAAAATTTTTTCAAAAGGCCAGTAAAACTCTTTAGGGCAAAAAATCTTCGCATAAAAACCCAGCAACTTTTAAACAGGTTTGCGATGCGCCTGTCAAGGATCCGCCACAGATCCACTGGAGTGTGTATTCATTTATTAACTCAAACTATATGCTCTTTTAGGGGAAACTTAATTACACAGCAGCAAAAGAAACTCAAGACAACCACACGGAAACGGCTAGCGGCAAGCCACATGCTAGGCCAAAGCCATGCTAACCAAAATGTAGCAAAGCTAAGCTAAGCACGTGTCGACCGCAGCACCAGAGACATGCTAACTCTAACAAAGTAAAAACGGCTAGCGGCAAGCCACATGCCAGGCCAAAGCCATGCTAACCAAAATGTAGCAAAGCTAAGCTAAGCACTTGTCGAACGCAACAATGTCTAGATGCTAGCTCCAGATCGATGCTAACTCAAACAAAGAAACGCCGCACAGGCACGTTAAGCACGTGTTCACCATGGCTTCTTCCAACAAGCAAAAGCCCAGTGCAGCTAACACAAGAATCACAATCAAAGACGACGAACGAGCCCCCAATTATTAAGAGAAGAAAATCTAAAACTTTAAAAACCTTTTGACTCGTATACTTTCTCCTCTGCCCGGAAATCACATAAATACAGAAATTGGAAGGCACATTTTTTTTCTTCGGTTCTCAGGAGGATATGCATGTTTCCAGTTTTTAAGGTTTAAATTGACCCATTATGTTTACTATGAAATATGTACAAAGAGAATTCTTTCCAGAAAACACACGCTGTAGTTTTAGTTCAATGTGTGCTGAAATGGAAACCTGTTACCATATAAACCTCTGAATCCAAGCACTGAGCACCCACTGCTGCTGAAGTGATGCTTCTACAATGAACTTTATTTTCGTTTTCAGGCCAGAAAACCAAAACTTTCCCTTTCAGTGCTGGCAGAGCCAGAGAATAGTTTGGTTTCTTGGTTTCCTCAAAGAAACAGAGAGAGAAGTCCGAGTTGGAGAACAAAGCAGAGAGGCCACATCCCTAAAACAGAGGTAGCACTACACAGATCTATTTCTTCTTCCAGCTCACAGTTTTCTCCCTCTGTCCCGTTGTAGCACTGGCACTCGAAGTGCTGATGGAAGGCCTTCAGCTCTGCTTTACCTGGGGATCCCGTGACCTTCAGCTTTCCACTCTGACTCTTGATACTGTGAGTGGAGGGGCTGAGGTGCAGGTACACGGTGCTGTCCAGTTCTTGGCGAAGACAGCGACCATTAAAATTGCACAATATCTGGCTGCACTCCTTTGCTGCTGTGGTCACATTGAGGAGGTACCGTCCCAAGTCTCCCTGAATATAGTTATTCAAGGCTTTACAGTCGATCTGAAGCACAGAGGATAGATATTA
>CAEGAF010048361.1:0-16484 GCA_903067075.1 Micropoecilia bifurca
CACACTAGCTCCGGCTCCTTCCCCACCAGAGAGGTGACATTCCACGTCCCGAGAGCCAGCTTCTGCAACCGAGGATCAGATCGCCAGGGTCCCCTCCCTCGACAGCCGCCCATGACGAATGAATATCCAACTTTTATTTTGATGCTGTGGTTTTTTATGTTGGCTCACCGCTCAGGGTGTCAATCTATCGTGGGGTGACAAAAGTGTTCTAAAAAAATAAAATTTGTCAGTTGCACCCAGATGTGTTTCTATAGGGAGTGGTGACCCACTGGTTTTAACTACAGTGCAGTCATATTGAGAAGATACATTGAGGCTGGTCAATAATGCTAAACCTGGTAAGTGATTATCTAAATTTGATTAAGTACAGTTGGAGATTTGGGAGAAGGAAAATAAAAATTTGAATGTTAAAAGGAGTGTTACAGTAATAAATACAGAGCAATGAAACTTGGCCTGGACTCTACATTGATACAGATTCTGTCAAAAATGTCTTCATATGTTTAATAATTTCTCATCCTCATAAATCCAGGGCATCTTTCACAGAATATTCACCTCTGACTGAAAATTAAGAGCACTGATGGTCTGTTTCTGACCGCCACGATATCAGAGCAAAGCAGACATGATTCAGCACTGAGCCTCTCCATCACCCCCCAGTTTTCAGGTTAAATCACTGGTTATCAGTTAAATTAAATAAATTTTTAGAGAAGGTTAAACATGTCAAAGTCCAGGTGTACAAACACTCACAGCTCTTCCCCAAAAATATTTTAAAAATCCACACAAATTAATTACTAAAAATTAACAATGTGCAAAAGCCGTCAACCATCTTCAAACAATCCAGACCAAGAAAGCTAAGCCAAAACAACTTTTCCCTTGTCAAATAAAAGTGTCAAACATTCAGGCAGTCCAGCTTTATGAGTAAAGTTTTGTATTTTCAGATCATTTCCTCTCTTTTCTGCTAAGTGTCTTGTCCCGCCTTAGAACGCACTGGCGCTTTTTCCTGTAAACTTGCCTGAAGCGTGAGAGATTACTTGTGCAAAGCTCCCCTACATCCCATTTAAACAAATGGTTTGCTTTGTTAAGTGTGCACAGCTGATTAGAACTGCTCAGTGTGGGAGGCTGCGGTCTGGAGCAGATGTGACGACTTAACCCCCGTGACCTCGGCTGTCCTGCAGGAGCAAATAAAATGTCAGCATCCGGCTTCGCAGCATCTCCTCTGACAGCTCCACTTCCTTCTCACAGAGCTCTTCTTCCAAAAGAAAGGGCTTGGAAGAGGGCGGTCCAATGATGGGAACACAGTACCTCAGTGAGAGCCTTTTTCATTGGCACTACTGGTGTAGAGTTATAAAAAGCCTTATAACAAATCCATCTTTTCATCAAAGCTTCAATGCCGCAAAGATTTAGGGATCACCAAGACACTGAGACGACCACTAAAGGGGAATCTTTACGATAACAGGTTGTTTGAGAGTGATAAGTGATGGGGAAAAAAAACATCTTCGTTGGAGATGTACGGTGGAGGATATATAATGCTGTGGGTCTGTTACTCAGCTAAATGTGGCATTTGCTGCACCGGAAGGAAGCTTTTTGGGTTCGTGCGAAGCCAACAAAAAAACTTTATGGACGCTGAAACCATTAACGTCAAGCAACAAATCATTCACAGTGCCGCTGACGGACGAAAACCAGGAAAGGTCAGAAAGATCTGCAAATTAATTGTGTGAGAGTGGAGAGAGGAAATCAGAGTATTCCACAGAAGAAAAAGAAGAAGAGGAAGAAAACAAGTTGTGGTCAGTGGGAGGCTGTTTTCAATCGAAGGTCTTTCCTCCCAGAACCACTTTGTTTTGAATTAAGTTGAAGCGCTGGCCTGTTGATATCTGTCACGTTTGTAGCCTGACTGATTTCCCAGATCTCTTGGAGAAAGTCCAAGTTGTACAAAGATAAGTTAAGCTGTGACCTAATTATATCAAGCGACAGCGAGCACACTAGAGTTTCTGTTTCAGCGTCACTTACTTTCGCTCTGCCTGTGTTGACCTGATTCACAACAGACGTTATCATGACCAACAAGCTCTGAATCAGAAATATAGAGCTCTGATTACTGTAGCTCAGCTGTGCATGATGTCACGAGTCACCATGTCAAAGGACATTGTTACAACAATTTATATTCATATAGTATCTTTAAGCAACGTTATAACTTATTAATTTTCATGGTTGTGGCTTACGGTGGCTGAAAACTCAGAATGTATGTATTTTCTCAGAACTTTAGAGCATCTCAACATAACACCAATCCATGATGGCCTTGAGCCATCCATGGATTCTGTATCTCTCTACTCTTCTTTTTCCAACTCTGAGACCTTAATTTCCAATTATTGTGACCATTATTCTGGCGCACTTTTCTTTCCACTAAACTTTCAAATAAAATGCTCTGGTACTATTTTATCTGAACAACCACCTTTTTTAGTAATGCCTTTGAGGATTACCATTATTGTGGAGGGCGTCCATGACAGTCTGCTGGACAACTGTGAAGTTCGTGACCGTGTAAACAAACCTTTTGTTTATTGGACTTATGTAATATTTTAATTAATGAACTCTTTTTACTTACTTAATTGAATAACCAAAATAACTTTTTGACAATATCCTAGTTTATTCTTTACTAATGTGTCTATATTGTATATGTACAGGTGAAGTCGATGTTGCGGAGTAAACGAAAAGACGTGTATTTTCTAAGCAGTTTTTAGATGTTCAAAAGTTTGAAGTTTTAAAACCAAGAATAAAATACGTAGCATTTTTTTTCTGAATATTTGTACCTAAAGTTTGTACTCACACAAAAGCGTGGTAGATAAAAGCCCACTCCCTCGGTCGCTCCAGCACATTGTAGAGGTAATTCTGGAGCCGCCGGTACCGCGCGTTTCTGCGGCCGCTCTGCGAGCTGTAGGTCAGCGGCTTCCCCAGCAGACTGAGTCGGGCGCCCTGGTTCCTCTCCGCCGCCGCCGCTGCCGCACCTGCTGCTGTGGGGGACAGCAGCCCGTCCCCGACCCGAACCGCGTTATTCATCGTCCTCCGTCCAGATTCCACATCTTTTAACGGGTGCTCCTGAGTCCGGTTCCCAGCGGAAGTCTTCAGCCAGATCCCGGTGCCGCCGCTTTCGTCGCCCGTGTGACTTCGCGGCATGGCATCACCAGCGCGAGCGTGGAGCGCGCTCAGAGACCGGCTCGCGCTCACATGTAGCCAAGTGTGTTTCTCGGTATTCTAACTTCAGCTATTAATGTAAATCCGATTGAGAGGTTAATAATGAGTTAATTTACTAATGACCTCCCATTCTGTCTCTCTACGCTCATTGGAACACACGCAGACTCCGATTTGGATACTTTGGCCATCTGCGCAAGGCTAGGAAATAGTTGGGTTATGAAGGAGCGGATCTCCGAAGACATTTGTCGGGAGGGAGGACCCGTCTCCCTCCCCTTCCACCCTCCCACACTCATTCTTTTACCAACGCATCCTCACTCGCCCACTGGACTATATTCTTCAAGCTTTGGACAGACAAGACAGAGGTGTGGTGCAGCACGAGCCCCAAAAAACAAAGTCATCTGGATGAAGCTGAAGAGAAATGTGATTTGATCACATGTTGATAGGAGCCAAATCAAGACTCCAGAAGGAAGTTTTCTTGATAAAACATATAGAACCAGAAAATTTAGTGTAAAATCAGACAGACAGACAGACAGACAGACAGACAGATAGTTAGGTCACATTTGACAAGTGACTGAAAATTTTCAGGCCAACAAACTATTCGCCTCAATAACAACACTCCCCATCATATTAACAATATTAAAGGGTCAGTGGTGCAGCGATAGCATAAATAAGAGGAAAAAGTTTGGAACTACATTCCGACACAAAACATTTGAAATCCAAATATCCTGCTGGTGGGAGCAAAGCTTCTATTTGAATCTGAAGAAACCTCTATGTCAAATGATGCCAGCGATGTTCAGGCTCTAAAGAAAAGCAAAAGATAACATCATCTGGTTGAAAAGCAACTGGAAGTTATTTATGTATTTAATCAACATATATTTGTGGTTGAAATGTGAAGTTAAGAAAAGCGCGACATATCAATTAAGCTGTCAATTAGTGCTTGAGTGAGGTTTAAATGTTTGAGGTGTTAACATGGCGTGAAAAGTGAGCATAGGCTTGGTGTGATCCCAGAGGGCAGCATTCTGCAGAAAGACTCTTTGGCAACAACATAGTTTCATTCAAGAATGAAACTATGTTACTTTGTCCTGCAATTTAAACAACTGAATATTGAACAACTTCTCCAACCTAATAACATTTTTTATTATTTAAAAATGAAATCTCATGTATTCAAAGCATAATCTCTGCAAATGTATTGATGACTCCAGTATTGGTGTTTACAAATTATTATTATTATTATTATCATTATTATTATTATTATTAGTAATAGTAGTAGTAGTTATAGCAGTTTATTTATTTATTTTTTTCCTTTATTACATCCCACAGTAATTTATGCAGCTGATTGCACGAATCGCTTCAACTTTATTGCACATTTCTTTTTGCATGAATATTCGAATATTCTATATACTCCGTCTCTTTCATTTAAAAACCTCTTTCTCGCTCTGGTACAAGCCTGACCTCTAGTGGTAAAATAATCGCTTTACAGTGAGCCAGCAGAACCTAGGATAAGGGTCTGCAACCTTTACAACCCAAAGAGCCATTTTGCTCTCAGGACAGCCGAATAAAATTCTTGTTTTTTTCCGTGTTCCTTTGTCTTTAGTCTCTCTCTTTGTTTTAATTTTTTCCTTTAATGTTTCGCGAAAGTTAATAAGAACCATAGAAGCTCCAAAGAGTCGTTTGCAGTTCTGGTTATCTATATTTTGTTTCAATATCTTTTTTTTTATTATTTAAAAAATATGTTTGGAATCTTTAAGCTGGATTGTGAAACCTAGATTCTGTTACCACTACAATTTAATATATAAGCTTTTGGCTATCAACCTATCAGCATATATATACTATTCATCTTTACAGATATCTAAAAGAAATTACGAAAAAACAAAACAAAAAAACACGCATTTTTGTTGTTGTAGCCATGTTTACATGAATAAAAATTGCATGTATTACAGATACAATGTATTCGTTTTAATTGTGTCGTCCATGAGTGTTTCTAGAGACACGACGAACACAAATTCAGCACCAAGGACAGCTGTCCAGCAAAGACAAGGAGCAAGGAGTGAGAGAAGTGGGCGCCGTATATAGTGGGGGAGTGTGCTGTGTGAGAGAGGGAGAGGGTTTAATATATATATTTTATAAAAGGAGAGCATTGGTTGGGGTTGGGATTAGGCTCGTGCTGTGGGTTGGAGTGGATTACGCGGCGTCGCGCGCGCAGAGAGGGAGAGAGGCGGAAATGAGCCGCCGCGCTTTACCGCCCGACGAGCTTCTAGGTCCGCTCCTCCGCCGACTGATCGCGACACTTGAGGCGAACCCTGACTCTGTCCGCCGGCGCTAAATCACAGCCCGCACCGAGGTGTCCTCTCCGGCTGCATGGAAACATGGCCGACGTTCCCCAGATCGTCAAAATCGGAATTTCCTTGAAGATGCTTCCGAACAACAGCGCGGTGTTCTTCAAGTCGGACGGAGCTCGGTTCGGACAGACGCGGACCATCAAGCTGCTGACCGGCTCCAAGTACAAGATCGAAGTGGTGGTGAAGCCCGGAGCGGTCCAGGCCACGTAGGTATTCACGTGGATTATCCTTATCTGGTCTGGGGGGAAAAAAGAGAGAAAAACGATCTGCTAAGGCTGGGAGGCAAAACCAACAGGTATCCAATTCTAATTTCCTTTTTATAGAGCGAAATTTTAGAGCTTAGTATTTGAATATTTTCTGTGAGGCTGCTGCTGCATTTTCTTTTAAAAATGAATACATTTAAGAATATTTTCAACTCAGATTAGTGACTTTTTCCCATTAGATATTTCCTCATAAAAACGCAGCGAACATATGCGCTACATTTTCTGAGTACTTTCTGTTTGACCATTGGACAATAGAAATTGTGCATTTTTATTATTAAAAAAAGGTAGTTTAAAAAATACATTGTTTTATTATTTTTGTTTCATGTTGATACATAGTGATCAGCTCTTTTTTGGTGTGCGTGTAATTTAATTTTCATTTCTTTATTTTTCCTTATTTTTTTTAAATGTATTAATTGATTCAACATTTTTGGCCTTGATGGCTCCTCAGGTCATCGAGGCAAGTTTAAAGCTGACTCTACGTGCGACACGTGAACGCAACACAAACACCTCCTGGTTCCACGTCAAATCCACCAAGGATTACTCTGGGATGCAGGGCCTTTGTGGTTGTGTCACCGGGCTCTAGTGATTTGGATTCCTAGTTATGTAATCAGCACAGTTGTACTGCCATCTCCAAACACGGATTAGAGACGGATGTTTGGCCGTATTTCTGTAAAACATCCCTGAGCACGCTCCTCAATAAGAATTATGTGAATGTAGGTCACACATGGGATGATGCAGAAGAGCAGCTCAGCTGAATGTGGGGCACAGAGCACAGCTGGGAGAGCCTGCAGCTCAAACCTGATCTGTCAGTGGGGAGGTAGCAAAAAAATCTGTCCACGATCCAGCTGCTTGGAAAAAGTGCTCACTCTATTTGAAGCTTTTTATATTTTAATGAATATGCAAACTACAATACATTTAGTAGGGATTGTATGTTACGCATTGTAGCAAAATACAATGCATAACATTGTATTTTGCATTCAACGAATAAATGAGGAATTATTTTTTTTTATTAATTAAAGACTCTTCAGTTTTTCTCTTTCAATGCGATCAGTTGCATCGTGAGAACTACACTGCAAAAACAGACAATTTTAACAAGTAGTTTTGGTCTAGTTTCTCGTCCAAGTATCTTAGTACACTAGAAATAAGACAAAGCTAACTTACAAGCAACTTTTTAGCAAGGGATAGGAGCTTACCATTCTTAGGATTGTTTTTTGAGTGCTAGTTCCACTGGCAGATTGATAAGACATTTTTCCCCACATATTAAGTGAAATAATCTGCCAGTGGAACTAGTACTTTAATACCAATATTAAGGAATTTTTAACTTAAAATAAGCTCCTGTGTTTTTCTTTAAAGTTAGTTTTGTCTTATTTCAAGTGTGATAAGACATTTCCACTAGAAATTAGACCAAAAATACTTGATAAGATTTTGTGTTTTTGCAGTGTAACATGCGTCTGAAAGTCCCAAGATAGTAGCTCCTGAGATGGAGGTGGGCACGGCTAGTTTAAACAAAAGGATATTTATGTATTAGAACAGCCTAGTCAAAACATAAAATTGAGAAATATTGGTAAAAAAAAAAAAAAGAAAAAGGAAAGTTGATGCTCAAAGATGCTCTCTATTACATTTGACCGAGTCTGAGCTGTTTAAGAAGAACTGTTCCACTTTGTGCTGGTTAGTCACAAAAATACTTGTAACAGCAGCGTGGCACAATGAATATTTTTGCAAGGTTCTGCATATGTCATCAGTATGTTTTGCTGTGTTTCTGCCTGCAGCTCTATGAGTGTGGGTGGAGTGACCTTTCCTTTAGAGCAACAATCCAAAGACCCCCAGTCTGTGGTTTACACCGGCCAGTATGACACTGAGGGGGTGGCACACACAAAGAGTGGAGAAAGGCAGCCAGTTCAAATCAATATACAGGTATGGGTGTACTGCACACGTCTGACCAGTATGAACCAAGTGTGTGGATCGATCGGCTTTTTCCACTATCGTCAGTGGCATAACTGATCAGATATTTGTGTCTGTATTCTCTTCAAATTAGAGCAGTCATAAAATATAACATATGTTAGTACACTTAAACTTACAGTACATGTCTGTCTTTCTGCAAAGATGTAACAGTAATTCTCACATATTACTGTATGAGTTTATGAATTCCTGGTGGGATTAGAATTATTATTACTACAATAAATACTATATGAGAATGCTATGCTATTAATTTTTTTCCTCCCTGAAAAGAGATGATATCATATCCATCTGTGAAACTTTGTCGCTGTCTTATCTTAGGGTCAAAGTTGAATTCTAAAAAAACTCTAATTTTTGGGAAGCATGACTTTCTGGAGCAAACCCTTATTGTAACATTTTAATCAGTGTTTAAAAACTTAATGTGTGATGTTATACATGAACTTACATTTTTTTGGTCAAGTGATCCTGTATAACCACATCAGATGCATCTTAAATGTTATGTTTACATTTGCAACGGCTTCCGCATTTTCGCATTAACCTTTATTCTGTGGTATCATAAGCTCCGTAGATGTTTATAACGCTGCAGCCATCTGTCCTAGCAACATGTTCCTCTTTCTTTTCACCTTTAAAAGCTTTTCCACAAAATTTACTTTAAAATTGGATGTGCATGAGGTGTTTCCTTTATCAATAATCACGTTTTCACAGCGAGAAATTTGATGATGCTCAGACCTTAAGGTGTGCGTGTCTCGTTCGTGTGTTTGTGCTTTCAGTTCACAGAGGCGGGATCATTCGAAACCGTGTGGCAGGTGAAATTCTACAACTACAACAAGAGGGACCACTGCCAGTGGGGCAACAGCTTTAACAGCATCGAGTACGAATGCAAACCCAATGAAACGCGCACGCTCATGTGGATCAACAAAGAGATGTTCGTCTGATGGCCAGAGGCGACGCAAACGTTGTGGGTGTGTGTCTTAACGAGTACTCCCTCCTTCAACCTTCTGTCAGTGTCAGAAAATGTGAAGCTCTTTGCAACCGAAACAGACCCATACTCTTGCTATTTTATGTAAAAGACTGCATAAACATTCTTGGAAAGTTTTTTGTTTTCATTTACACTCTGGTATTCTGTCCCTCAAATGTGAAAAGAATACATTTTTGTGGAACAGTACTGTAGTTGTGTAACTGTGTACCTGTGTTTACGATGAGTGTGATGAGTGTGTGTTTTACAGATGGTGCTACCGATGTGGTTATGTGAATATGTATGTATTTTTAAGCTATATGCAGTACTGTGGAAAAGTCCTGAGCTGTCTCTTATTTCTTGAAATTTATTTGATTTATTTATGTTACTTAGCAATGATATTTGGTCACAAAGTCTCCATTGATTCAGTGTTGTTCATACAAAAGGAAACTTAAAGAACCATTCATAAATTTAGTTCAATCTAAGATACCAAAGACAACATAGTTAGTCACAGACAAGAGAAATAATCTAGTATTTATTCCCAAGAATCTATTAGCATAGCACTAGTGTTTAAGATTAGCACTAGCTTTTCGAAAAACCCTGAGAAGGAGAAACTGATGCAGATTTTATTGAAAAGTTTACCAAAAAAAACAATTGTTAGCTTTAAAATATCTATTAAGCAACAAAAGCCAGCATAAAAGTCAAACAATTGCAATTTTAAAATCCATAATTTCACGCCTTCCTTATGCCATGCTTGCTGTATTTGCTAGTTTTTATTTAATTGGCACCCAAGTAATCATCCCCCATCTGTCTGCAAAGCACTGCCATGAAATATGTGTGAGAACTTGGGGGTTGGGGGTGGAGACTAACAGTATGGCAGAAATGGTTGGCATGTAAAAGGTTCTTTGGCAGCAGGGTGCTATAGAGTCTAGGAGATTTGTACAAATAAACTGAAGGGTGTAGATGTTACATAAATTAGATGCCTCTTCTAATGCTTCAAAAAGGACTTGTGGATGTGGCAAACTGAGTCGTTGTAGTATTTTCTTGGAACGAGGACCTGAAAGTATTTCCTGACTTCAGAAGGATCCAACCTCCAAGTCTCCCTGAGAAAGTTGATACTCCAATCAACTGTGTCTCTTGGATTCCGATGTAGCAGCAAGGCTTACATTCTGGTCATGGCTCATGGCTGTGGGGCTATTAGGAGTTTAGTTGTCCAGTTCATATGTGCTTTGTGGATCTTGTGAAGACTTACAACTGTGTCTCTTTGTGTGGAGGGTGATGGTAGAGAATTTCAACGCAAGAACTGCGTAAACATCCCAGTGGTGGTTGGATTTTGCCAGGTCCGCCTCTTATCTAGAATCCAGATGCAGTTGACAACAGCGACGTGTGTGGTTTGCAAAGTTCAGGGTTTTATCTTTGATTGTCACAGATAATGTGGTTCTTTTGATGTCTTCAAACAATGACTTTCAACATTCACTTGAGGGTTACTGTGAAGTGGACAGGATGAGAATCCTTGCTTGCTTGTGACCCTGGTTCAGTTAGAAAATGATGATCTGCTTGCTGTTGGTCAGTGCTTCTTAACCCTTTTCCCCACATCTAAAAGATAAAAATCTTTTAGACGTGTATCTGCTCCACGATTCAGATGCCTGTTAACAACTCATTTGTTTAAGTGACATGTGGGAAATGCCTACAACATGGAGGACAGTGGGTTGTAGGGATCAGGGTTGAGGAATAATGCTCTTGATCAAGGTTCTCTCTCTGCCTTGCAAAGGAGAAGTTCTAGTATCACGGTGTCTTGGGAGTCTTGTTTATAAGTTATAGTAGGAGGGGGCAGGAAATGGATGGTTAGATTGGGGCCTTATCTACAGTAATGCAATTGATGTTCCAGTAAGATAATAGTAAAAAATGAATTTCTTTATAGAGTCCATCAACATTCTGACCCTGAACTTTGGTGATCTGATCAAGGGGCCTTCTTTTGGAGAATATGTGGTTATGTCCCACTGGTAGGAGACTTCAAGGCGGACCCAGGATCCATCAAGGGAACTGTTTGTCCTTTCTGGCCTGGGAATGCCCCCAGGTTGCCAGAACAAACTCGAGAATGTTTCTGATGAGAGTAATATCAGGATTTTACTGCTGGACCTGATTCCCCTGTGACCCTTATTCTTAAAGAAGTGGAAGACGATGAACGAACATTTGAGTCAATGAACAGACCCCTCATGTAAAGTTTCATCTAAAATGCCCTCAAGGTGGTGATGCCATATTTGGAACCATATATATGCATTCTTGATTGCAGACCTTTGGATCAAATTTTATTAATACAGTTTTAAAAATGACTAAACATTTGGTGCGTTCTGACGGACTTAAAAAGCATCTTGGATTGAAGCACTTTCCTTTGTTGAATACCATCATTTGAACATTAAATCCAACTATAAAAGTAGGTGTTTTAGTTTTGGATGCAGTTCTTGTCTCCAGTGTGTTTGTGTTCTCTACCTCTTCTAAAAGAACCTGGCTGGGACTCCAATAGGGGGGGATGGATGTTGAATTTGGAATATTCCCAACCTAGACCTTTAGTGACCTGTTTATTGATTGTTTTTCTTTTATATTTTTTGTGACATTAGATAAGAAAATATTTTTTGTACAAAGATACAATTTGAAAAGAGTTAATGGTTATTTATTTTTTCAGAAAACACTTCCAATTCTGAATTAAATTGATCTATGCAAAATATTAAGGCAACAAAATGACATGTGCAATATACTGTTCTAATGGGATTTATACTAAGAAGAAACTTTTCCTGTTGTTAAAGTGATGTTTATAATGTTATTATATTAAAAAAGGAAATATATCATTTTTGCGTCAGTGGTTTTCAATCAGACTAAGTGGTTTACACTTGCTCTAATCCTTGTAAATACTATTTCTATGAAACTTTCAGCATCTGGAAGAATACACAACTCTTGCAGGAAATTTTCAGCAGGACATGAGGTAAAATTTCCTTTTAGGCTGTGGTCAGCATAAGTCACATTGGAGGTCATAAATAAACATTTGATTCTAGCTAATCTGCTGTTCGGCATTACATAGACATTCATGTTAAATGCAACTGAAAAGACCAAATTTTGTCTTCAAATTTGATGCTCCTTGTAAATTTGTTTTGATATTTACTGATAAATGTTCGTCTTATTCATGCCAGAAACAAACTTTGAGTTCTTATATCTTTATATTAAATGGAGTATTGTATTTTACATGACAAAGATCTAGCATTCATATTTAACATGCTCCAGAAATATTAATGTCTTGAAATGTTACAACTGTTTGCGTCACTCTGCTGTCCTTTGCAATCCTATAAGATTCAAGGTTGATGTATTGAATTTTGTGCGTTGCAACCTTCAACACTTCTGTGGCTGTTCAAAAAAGTACAGATTGTACAACTACAGCTGTCTTGAATGACTCACACATTCAGAGTGATGAATAGAAGTTTAATGAGATCTGAGGCAAAAATTAAGAATGCTACACAACAAACAAAAACTGCAGGGCTGGACTTATGCTGCTGGGAAAGAACTTGGGTAATTTTAACCAAATATTGGGTCAAAAACCATGACCTGTTTATTGGGTAACAGAAGACACTCATTCCTCCCAGAGTGAGGTTGTCAACAATGTGACAACCTGCTACTCTTTAGTTTACAAGGCCTTAGCAAAAGCTAGTCCTGTTTGACATTTACACTTTACCAAAGAATTGATTGTAAAGTCCACAGTCATTATTAGGGCCTGCTATGAAATGCATGGCAGGCACCTTGTTCTACACCCAATAGAATGTCTCTTTATTATTGTAACATCTTCTTCCATTACCGTTATTTCAGCTCGTAACGCTGCGTACCCACCAACAAAAATGATATAACGTGCAGCTTGATCCCGGCATTGGAGCTATTACTTTTAGTAGGATTATGAGTTGAAATGATGACATAAATTGATAAAAACTAGCAAAAATTGAGGCTGAGTGAATCAATAATCTTTCTCTCTGAAACACACACATCAGTGGATTTCTGACTCCAAAACTCTTTTTAACTTGCCCTAACAGGCACAAACATCGGTCTATTGGTATAAAAGTCGGTGATGACATAGATACACAGGCTTGCTCCCGTACATTCTTTTTTTAAAATTTGCTAGGGCTTTTGGTTTTTGGTCAGGGTACTTGAGACCAATGCTGGGTGTCTCCCAAGTATAGAAACTCTGTCTCCAGAATACTATCTGACAGAAAGAGCCAGCCATTTAGGCTTTCTTCTCCAAGGTGTGTGTTCCTGCTCTAAGGCGGTGTTTATTTCCTCCAAGTAAATGGTTCTCTGCTCCAAAGCGATGCTTCTCACCTTCAGGGCAGTGTTTTCCTTCTCCAGGGCAGTGTTGTCCTGCTCCAGGGTGGTGATTTTCTGCTCTAAGACAGTGCTTTTCTGCTCCAGAGTGGTCTATTCCTTCTCTAGGGAAATGTTTTCTTGCTCCAGGGCAGTGTTTATCTGCTCCAAAATGATGCTTTTCTGCTCCAGATCGGTCTTCTCCTTCTCTAGAGCAGTGTTTTCCTGCTCCAGAGCATTCTTCTCCTTCTCTAGGGCAGTGATTTCCTGCTCCAGGACAGTGTATATCTGCTCCAAAATTATGTTTTTCTGCTTTAGATCGTTTTTTTCCTTCTCTAGGGCAGTGTTTTCCTGCTGCAGGGCAGTGTTTATCTGCTCCAAAACTGTGTTTTTCTGCTCCAGAGTGGTCTTTTCCTTCTCTAGGGCAATGTTTTCCTGCTCCAGGGCAGTATTTATCTGCTCCAAAACTGTGCTTTTCTGCTCCAGAGTGGTCTTTTCCTGCTCCAGGGCAGTGTTTATCTGCTCCAAAACTGAGCTTTTCTGCGCCAGAGAGGTCTTTTCCTTCTCTAGGGCAGTGTTTTCCTGCTCCAGGGCAGTCTTTATCTGCTTGAAAACTATGCCTTTCTGCTCCAGATCGGTCTTTTCCTAAGCTAGGGCAATGTTTTCCTGCTCCAGGGCAGTGTTTAACTGCTCCAAAATTATGTTTTTCTGCTCCAGAGTGGTCTTTTCCTTCTCTAGGGCAGTGATTTCCTGCTCCAGGGAAGTGTTTATCTGCTCCTAAACAGCGCTTTTCTGCACGAGAGCGGTCTTCTTCTCTAGGGCAGTGATTTCTTGCCCTACCTGCTCCTAAATGATGTTTTTCTGCTCCAGATCGATCTTTTCCTTTTCTAGGGCATTGTTTTCCTACTTCAGGGCAATGTTTATCTGCTCCAAAACTATGCCTTTCTGCTCCAGAGTGGTCGTTTGATGATTTTTGAAAAATGTTTGCCACCTACCAATGATGTGAATATGTCTTCTCTCTGCGGAAGTGGGTACTGATCAATGCGGAGTACTGGATTCACTGAGACCTTAAAGTCACCACAGATTCTCACATTGTCACCTGTTTTTTTGCTCACTGACACTATTGGTGCAGCCCAGTCTGACCATTCCACCTTGGTGAGTATTCCTTGCTCCTTCAAGCATTGGGACGTACGGCATATGGTACAGGACGTGCTTTGTGAAATCTGGGTTTTGCGTCGTCTTCCAATATGACCTGTGTTTTAATATTTTTCAGAGTGCCAATGCCTTCCTTGAACACTGGAGCATATTCCTTAAGTATTTGTTTCAGTCTTTCCTCCACAGAACTTGCACTCAGGACTAGTGCTAGTCTCATGGACTTTATTTCATTCCAGTTGAGTTGTATGTGTTTTAACCAGTCACGTCCAAATAATGGTGCACTGCCCTTTTGCAGAACATACAGTTCAAGGTTGCATTTCTTTTTCTCATATTCAACATTCACTTTTAATTTTCCTAAAGGAGTTATTCTTTCACCCGTGTAAGTTTTTAGTTTCACCGACGTGTGCTTTAGTTTCAGGTTTGGAAACTTGTCTATGTAATCTTCATATGAGATCAGTGAGAGGGCTGACCCAGTATCTGTTAGAGATTTTTTGGTATTATCATTTTGGATCTTACTTTAGTTCATATTAGGGTTAGGGTTCATATTAATTGATAGTTAATCAATTAATATTAGACTGAATATGAACTAAAGTAAGATCCAAAATGATAATACCAAAAAATCTCTAACAGTATCCAGTTCCATCTTTAACATAACCCCTTGTACTTTAGGTGTGAGCCATATTGCGCCCTTATATTTCTCCTTTTTTGTATTTTGTGCAGCTCAAATTCTCCTGGGAAGAATTTGAGTCTGTCTCATTTACTTCATGCAGTTTCCTGACTTTTTTTCCACATTTTGTTTTTCTTACATTATTTTGATCTGCACATTTTCTGTATATGTCCCTTCTTGTGGCATTGGAGACATTCTTTATCCTTAAACCAACAATTCTGTAATTTATCATTAGGCTGCGCAAGCATTTTATTGACATTGCATGGTTCCGTGTATTTTCGCTGGAGTTCTCCTGCATCTTTTGCTGCAGTTTCTATAGAGATAGCAATTTCTAATGCGCGATGCAATGTCAGATTATCCTCTGTGAGGAGTCGTTTCTGTGTGCTTTCATTGTGCAGCCCGCAGACAAAACCGTCTCTCAGCGCATCTGACAGCCCTTCCCCGAACTGACAGTGCTCCGACAGCCGCCGAAGCTCCGCGATGTACTCAGAAGTGGACTCGGTTTTTAATTGATTTCGTTTACGAAATCGGAATCGTTCGGCAACGACCAGTGGCTTCGGTTGGTAATGTTTTTGGAGAACCTCTGCGATCTCCTTGAAACTTTTGTCTGCTGGTTTGACTGGTGTGATGAGGCTGCGTAGCAAGTTACACGTTTTCGCTCCCAATACGCTCAGTAGCACGGCGACTTTCCTCTCATCTTCTACTTTGTTAGCTAGACAGTACTGCTCAACTTGTTCCACATATGTTGTCCAGTCCTCTGTGCCATTTTCAAAAATGTTAATTTGTCCAACGCCTCCCGACATTTTACGTGTAGTTTTTCCTTACTCACGTTCTCTCTGTAGCTCGTTAGCTAGGAAGCCACATTAGCATTCCAGACAGAGGGTTTTTCTGTTCCCTCTTTCTTGTCGTTTTGACACTTTTCCGAGTTTTTTTTAAATAAATCGTTACATACACATCGGGAATCCGTTTAAATCTCGTCGCCAGTTTGTTATGTTCCTTCTTATAACCTAACAACTATAATTCAACAGAACCTCAGTGGAACGTGACTTAGTTTCTTTTATTAGCCATTTGCCGAAGAACAACATGAGATCAATCCGCTCATACCACACTTGGTACTCTTCCGCATAGAACACAAAATAGTACCATTGAATAGTGTATTGCAGGGGTGTCAAACTCAATTTCACAGAGGGCCACGTCAGCATATTGGCCCTCAACGAGCCACATTGACGGTACAAATCAGGAGAGCCCAGGTTCAGTCCTCCAGACTGAAACTTGTAGATGCATCCCTGTTAAAACACCCAGACTAAAGGTTGACTTTCCTCATTAGCAGCAACTCAGTTCTGTAGAGATTTATAATGAGTCAATGATCCAGGTGTGTTAGAGAAGGTAACACATCTAAAGTTGCAGATGTTAGTTCTGGAAAACTAGACTTGGGCAGCCCTAGTATAAATGTATGAAAATACAATGTTAAAAATAGATTAAACAAAACCTCATATTGTTAAATAACGCTTTGAGGCGTCTGGTTAGGAAGCGCATTCAAAACCTTTGGTTGAAATGGCGTTAAATTCAAGTCTCCATTACAGACCAGAGAAAACTAAAGAGGATGCAACACTGTGTTAATCCATTTGAGGAGC
>CAEGAF010048367.1:0-21101 GCA_903067075.1 Micropoecilia bifurca
TGGATGGATGGATGGATGGATGGATGGATGGATGGATGGATGGATGGATGGATGGATGGATGGATGGATGGATGGATCATACACATAGCATAATAGAATTGAGGCAGTAATGTTAGCTAGCTCTTTTGCACATTTCCCCCCCATGCCCACACACACACACCCACACACACATAATGGATGTTAACATTGTCCATTATTGACATTTGATCATTGCTGTTGTAAAATTGCTGCTGTTGTGGTTTTGTTTTAAAAATGTTCTACAAATTGTTCTAAAAACGTTTAAAAAAGTGAAACATGAAAATATTTCAAACATGAAATGATTCTTGTGTGAAATAAAACACAGTAGAAAGTATTATTATTATTATTATTATTCTGAATCAAAATGACAAAAGTAGCATAAAAACACATTGATTGTAACCTGGGTCAAAAAGGACCCACTCACAGAAGACTGTATAGTCAGTCACTCACACATCAGAGGGTTAAAACATCTACAGTATGTGTGGTCTAATATAATGTTTAATTCTATCACACATGATGAGTAGAGCTTGTCTTTGAAAGTGTGCTAAACGTCTAGACAAATCTGTTGTGCTTTTAGAAAAATAATGGCATACAACACAAGCTTTTGCAACTTTAAAAAGTTGAATAAATATATTAGTGTTATTCCAAAAAAGGCATGAAGCTGAAAAACACCCATTTTCTTTTTAATTTTTCCAAATGAGGATTCAGCTTGTTTTGTACTTTACTTTTGTACTGTAGCAGTTGCAGAGGTTACAAGGTAATGCCAACATTTCTTCTCACAAAAGTATCTGTCAAGGGAGGCATAAAAACAGTGCCAATTATATTCCATGGCATCAAGTAGACAGTCATCAGAAGCAAACAAAATGAAGGGAGACGTTTCATTTCAATAATTATTTGGAAAAACACAAGATAGAAACTGGCAGGGACGCAACCAAGGTGGGGATGCAAAAGTAACTTCATGACATTTTAATAAAAACTGAGCATTCTCCACATGTGACAATATCTCATGTCAGCCCAGTTCTGTTCAGTGGTGAATTTTAACATAAGTTTCTTCTGCACTTACCAGTAAGGAAAATATTTTACTCTATTTATCTTAGTTTGTTTCTTTTTTTTATACTTGTGGGGCTTCTCAAAGTAATAACATTTTTGACTTTCTCATGCCTCGACATCCTGCCCCAACTAGTCTCTTACCGCCTAGCAGCTCATAGTTTTTCCTTCTGTGAATTTTATCATTGCCTCAGGTAAGGTATTTCACTCCTTCCGCGCCTTTCCCCGGTGCCGCAAACACACCCACACTACTCCCTCGTTCGTGCACAAACAACAAGCACTTTGCACTCTGGGTGTGGTTTCTGCAGTGCAAGCAACAACACAAGGAAGGAGGCATAATGGCAGCTGGCGTGAATAAGAATCCTTGACACTCAAGGCCTGGGCTTGATAACTGATTAAAAGCAGCTGATGACTGGGTGAACTGCATGAAGAGAGGAATCCAACAACAACAACAACAAGGCATAATGAAGTCCTCAATGCACGCCTCTGCTTTCAGGAGCGTGTTGCAAGAGAACATGCTGACCCAGATCTCTTGGAGAATTAAGATCATTCTGTCAGACAGATCAATTATTTATAAAAAGATGACATTGAATGCTTACTTGACATGCGAGAGACATAATGATGGTCGCTCCTGAGCGGCCAGGATAACGTGCAGCATCAAAAAGGCAAGCGGGCCCGGTCAGCAGTTTACAGAAATCAAGGTTAAAAATCAAAAGCCGTCCCTCTTCCTGCTCTTTCATTTTTCTTTATTTTCCTGCCAAGGAAGCAAGTGATGGTATGTAAACAGCTGAATGTGTAAATTTAAAAGTGCGGATTGAGTAAAGCAAGGTTAATCGCTGTGCTTTCTTTAAAAAGTTTACTTAAAAAAAGAAAAGAAAAAAGGATTTCATATCAAGATAACTGCAGAAAACATTGCATATTGACCTTCACTCCTGTTTTTCAAGTTAAAAAAGATGAACAACTAAAATATTAAAATGATTAGCAGGATTGTGGTGTTTTGCATGGAGCAGCTGGTGTCTTTACAAATTCAATTAATAACAGTTTAAGAGAAGTTACAAATAGAAAATGGAGACGATCTTATCAGAAACACTGACTGACTCATTTAAAGTTCCAAACGTAAGAGTTTGGAATAAAATATTTTTCTTATAATTAACAAGTGTTCTGATCGTTCAGACCTCACTGGTCAGACCAACACTTTTTATTAATCAAGAAAATACTAGCAGAAATCAGAGTGGTAGAAATGTTAAAGTCAAAATATTGTCAGTAAAGCTTAGCAGTAAATATTGCTGCTAAGTTTTTTTTTAATGTACAGCTTCTTCCTCTGATCTCTTCTAAATAAAAATGGAAAAACTGCTTATTAATGGCTAGATGAATGACAAAGTTCCTTGGCTAATGACCAAAAGCAATCTAAGCTTTCTCCCACACTGTAGTAGCATATTCCTTAGATATAGTTGTCAACAGCTAACTGTGTGATTGACACAATAAAAATTAAACATAATTAAAGTACATCCTTCAAACATTCAGAACCAATTTATTTGTTTGTTACTCAATGATCACAGAACCTCACAAAATGAATTAGTTGCAAATAATAGCATAGCTAGTAACATGCGGCAACTGTAAAATAAAACTCCTGAAATTGTATAACGGTACGTTCAAATGAATTTTAAATGCATAAAGTTATTCCATAAGCACCACGTGTATTTTTGTATATATAAAAAAACAACTAGTGAGGATTGGTTTGCAACTCTTTGAATTGAAGTTACAACACGCCCATCGCCTTGATGTCAAACTGACGTGTCCAATTCCTACCACCAGGGGGCGTTGTTACACCAGATGGGATTGGTTTTTTTTTTCCTTCTTTTTTGTTTTTTTTTCTTCTTCTTTTTCCCTGCCGGAGTCTGGGATCAGGGCATTAAACGTGTGTTGTGCGCGCTTGTGTGTGTGTGTGTGAGTGTGTGTGTATGCAGTGAAAATTACCCGGAGACGGACGGAGACAGTTTTTGACCGTACCAATGTGTCTGGCCTGTAAATACAGCGCATTAACCCCAACGGAATCATCTCCTGGACACGGTGGGACATCGAAAATGAGGGAATAATCGGAGGACTCGCGCGGCGAGGCTCGTCTGCAGCTACGGTTTTTGTTGAACTGAGAGCGGGGATCACAGCTGCCGCTGCTGCTGGCTACGAAAATGTCGAGAAAAATAGAGAGCAAGCAAGGTAAGTCCTGCCCAGCCGTACTCGAAGCGTACTATTCCCACCTCGGGATACTGTAATAACGGCATTCCTTGTAAAGGGGAGCTGTGGATGGATGTGTGTGGGTAAATCGTCAAGCTCCGCTATAACACTGCATGAATGTGTCCAGTGTAAATGGAGGTTTAATTGGGCCTCATGGATTTCTCTTTTCTCGGCTATCCAATTGGAAATAAAGCGTCACTCTGTATCCTGCCCGCTGGTTGTCGGCTGATTTAGCATGCCGGTGTAAAATAAGGCAGAAGTAACGCCACATATAGATGCTGTGGTTCTGAATCTGGCGTGGGACTCCACCGGTATTCTATCAGTCTCCCTGTGATTTTTTTTTTTCTTCCACTCTCCTTTCTACGGTCACATAAATATAATCGTTTATTGTTTGAAAACGTCCATACCCGCTCGAAACAAATCTCAGATTTTTTTTTTTTTTTTTTTTTGTGGGATGAGGAAATATCTCGGAATCCTTCGGGAACTCGGCATATGTTATTTTAAAACGTGTTCTCCCACGGCTTACCCTCGTTTAATGTGGGTTTGCAGCAGCTAAATGTTAGCTTTTGGAGGCTAACAGTTAGCTGCGTCGACACCTGGAGTTAGTTCACGCCCAGGACCTCGGTGTGTATCTGCGCTAAACGGATTTTCACCACTGTGCATGTGGCAATTTTTTTTTTCCTTTTCCCTCGGTGGTTTTGGTCTCTTGTTGTGTCTGCCTGCGTGGCTCATTTTGTATGCAGGCGAAAGGCAAATAAAGCACCGCATTGCACTCTTGAGCGCGAGCGCAAACAGGGGGTCGTCTTAGGTATGTTTGCCTTTGGGAAGGAAACTTTATACCCGCCAGATACACTTGCATCCCCATTCCAGCAGCTGCCTCCCTGCCTGGCCTTGTTCATATATATATATATACACACACAGTCCTGCCCGGTGTCGCCTGCAGTAAGTGGGACTCCGACTAACCGACAGGCGGGGAGGGAGTGTCATCATCCACCGCCAGGCTCACTCATTCCTCACAGGCGTAAAAGTTTCCGATTCCTTTCGTGTCTTGCGGACAGATGACTACATATGGTCACGGCTAAATGAAAAGTCAGAGGCAGTGCAGATTCTGACTCTTTACATCTGCTTTCCCAAGCTTTCCTAATTATACTTCCAGGGTGACTTGTAGGTCTGTTGTCAAGGCACAAATCCCACCCGACGCATAATGTGCATCTGATTCCGATTTTTGCCTAGAGTAATTCTTCCGACATGATGGACAAAAAAGGAATGAGCTGTTTACATAAAAGTTTTAGGAAAAAAATAAACAATGGCTTTCTTAAAAAGTAAAAATAAATAAAAAATTTTTAAAAAAAGTAAAGTTTGAGCAGCGGTTCATTTTGGATCATTTAAAAAACAACAACAACAACAACAAAGCAGTAAAATCTACCTGTAAAGCCTTAGACAATATTTTGCAGCACATCACATTTTTCTCCTTTCATAAGTTTGCTAAGTTTCCTCTTTTTTTTACACACTTAAAAATATAATGTACAGTTCGTAAGATTTTAATTTTGGGAAAAAATAAGTAGTTTGCATTTCATACATGTTATTCATATAAAGAATCTGCATTATTCATCTAAGTTGAGAAATAAAATGTTAGCAATATCTCAAAAACAAAAAAAAATGACTCCAGAGTTGACAGTCTAATCAGTCTAGTATCTAGGAAAACACAGGAATTTTTCTGTGTAAATTCCTATAAATTCAACGAACTCTACCGGTGAACTTTCAAAAGAAAAATACTACCAGTGTTTTGTAATTAAACGCAATCCGTTCCATTTCAAATTACTCTTAAATACGTGTAAAACGGAGGAGGTTTGCTGGAATACCTTTACCTTCCTGATCACTTTCCTTTCTAAAAGTTTTTCGCACCTTTAGTGAGTGTTCTTAGTTTGTGACTGATCGATCATCAGCCGGGATCAATCGGATTTTAAATCGTCTTAATCGGGTCACTAAAAGATTTTTGTTACATCCACTTTTAAACATTTTCTGATTGTATGTAAAGCTCCCGGTTGTGAGCAGATGGATATTTAGCCATTGACTGAAGAATAACACATGATGAATGGGATTACTACTCAGGTGGTTGCCATGGTGCACAGATCATCAATGCACACATGGACCCCAAACCTCCACAGGAGAGTAATGGCCAGATTCACTTGCTACATAAACATACTCCCCTCTCGCCATGGTAACCGTGTCCCAAAGTCGCCGGCTTTTCCTCTTCAGGGATGTTGACGCCCGGATTCGTGACCCGTTTATCAGAGTTGGCTGTTCAACCTGTTGTGTGGCGCTCCATTTTGATGTCACATCCAGCTGCATCAAAGTAAATAAATAAATAAAGCATCCAAGTGGGTGGTTGATTTATCCTCTGTAGCATTTATTTCGTTGCATACGCACCCACATGACCTCACCGGTTAGGCACCCGGGACTGTAATCCTTAAACAGATACAGAGTCTTGAGTGTTGCCCAAAAACCCTTAGAGCAGCTGACTTGCAAACTCGCTGCTCTGTGATTTCCTTGAGGGAAGAGGAACCGGGTGGAGAGGAGCAGAGATTTACAGCAGTTTTGTCAGTTCACATTTGGTGTGCTGTGCTCTCTTTGCGCATCTACTTGAAAGTTTGGGAAGTTTTGTGTCAGCGTGCATGGGTGACAGTTACGCGTAACGAATAGCTGATGAGCTAACAACGGCTGTTGTTTCTATCATTTTCATAGAGACTACAAATATTATGATCCAGCTCAGAAGCTTCACTTAATTTTCTGTTTCCATCTGTTTGTTGGACAATGTAACATCTGAGCAAAGCACCGAAGACATGAAAATGACCAAAAACCAAAGAAAATGACCAGCTCAGATTACTTGTTGATCATAAACGGATTCAGTCTTTTAGTTCGTTTGAACTGCTTTTTTACCTCCATTTCAGTCATTCAGTCCACTTGAACAAGCTGGGAATAGAATATAAATGAGATTTATTACCTTCCTCCTAAGGCTGTCAGTTATATAATAATGTGGTGTTTTTCCAGTTCGGTTCGTTCACTTGTTGGCAGCCGTGGTGGACAGTCTAGACACCATTTGTCCAACCTCTCTATGATTCCAGATTCGTTTAGCTATCAAACCAAAAACTCTCTCGGCATTTGGTGTTTGGCAGGTGTAAACCTGAACTATATGATTTGTAAACAATACTGCATCCTTTAAGATTTGCTCAACTCTCTGTGCCTTATTTTTGTTTTTCCAACAATACTCCCTTGGTATAGGTGGAATTAGCTGCTTGTCATCGGAACACATCGCAAAACTGTTGTGACATTCATGGGTGTGTGGAATGGATATTGGTTTAAATGTGAGATAGGTCTGTACTACAGAAATGTGTAAATATCTTTATGGAGTTGAAAACACTTTCAGAGTTTGTTGCTGTTTGTAATTATGAATTTCCCACCAGCAGGTAGCAATAGCCTGCTTGCAAAAATTCCTTTGCTGCAACAAACCTCACATGATCTTCTCCATTAAATAATAAAGCTGTTGCAGAAACTATTTTTAGGTACAAGTAAACATATTCTGATTTGCAGAAAATGAGATTTAGTTTGTTCTACAAAGAAAGAACTCGTTCTGATGCCAGGATGTTGTGCTTCTTTTTTTATTGGTATAGGCAAAAAGCTCTTATGTTGTTTATAAGAAATTGTCTATTTGCGCTTTTTTCTTTTTTATCAAATCAAAGGCATGTGATGAACTAGCATCTTTCCCAAGGTGTAAAATATTGGTCAGTGCTGGTCCTACTAATTTGTGTGTTTTATGCCTCAGAAAAGAAATCTTAATCTGTCACAACAGCTACTGGTACAAAGAGTATAGATCTGTATTGGCCAGGAAAAGCCTAATTCATGCATCTTTTTTTTTAAATTTCTGTGTGCAGAATTGTCCCCGTCTGACCTTCCTAAATGAACCTTGTTTATGTGATGACATGAATTTGTAGTTTTCTACGTGAGCGTTGAGCTGGTGGTGAGTTAGCATAAATTTAAATGCCGGAGGAGAAAAGAGGTAGGCCTGCATGACCGTTTCCTTTTTATTTTCTCCCTGGCTATTGCAAAATCCGTGTTTCATTTTCGACACAGAGTCAGAAATCATGACACGACTTTTGGCTCGTCAGCATTGGTAACGAAGCCGTGGGAGTATTGACGTTTTAAAATTAGCCCGTGGACTCCTCTCTGACTGGACCGTTGATAGTAGTAACCAGCCGCAGCGGAACTGATCCATCAGTTTCCTATTTTAGACTCCCTGCCACCCCAACTCAACCTCCCTGCAAATAATGGGAGTGTGTGTCCCTGTGTGTCCGTGTGTTTCGCTGCGATGCAACGAGTTTCCTCTCTAGCATTCCTAGAGTTAACGCCGAAGTGTGAGTTATTCGGACGCCTTTGTGCTTCTGAAGTGGTGACTGGAATGCTTTAAGCCTCAAATACATTGTTGTGTGATGTACAGAAATAGCGAGGCCTGCGTGCCTTAGTCACCAGAGCTAAAGAAGTTATGATTACAAAACGCTTCCTGGGACAATTTGGTCAGCCCACATTGCTGGTGAGTGATCCCACTGTTACACAGGGCAGGCTACGGGTCCTGGGTTGACATGCTGCAATTTTTGAGGTTTGATGGGAGCAAGCTCTTCGCCCTCCCTGCACCACAGAATGAGAGGCCTGCTGCTCCCATATAGGTTTAGCAGTGTTGTAATTAGATTTTCTCCTTTTTGTGTGTGTGCGTGTTCTGTGTATGGGAAAGCAAAGAAGAGGGAGGGAATATGGTTCGGGGATGAGAAGAAAGAGGGTGGAGAAAGATTAGAGGAATGGGATAGGAAAATGGATTGATTGCACGTTTGGTAACGACTGAGGCCGAGGCAATCGATGGGAAGTGGAAGCAGTCGGGCCTTTGCAACGTGAAGGTTTTCAAGTTCTTTGGTCTTCTGCCTCCAGCGTCTTCCGTGAAGCAGAAGGCTGCAGTAAAGGTCATTTTCGGAGGGCCTTGTGTTTTTTAAGTCGATGCCAGTTCTCTTTGCAGGTTTATGTCTCGGGCTTCCGTCTGTTTTCCAGACGCTTATCGCCCAGACGCTTCGTTTGAAGCCGTGTGTCGGCATCTACGGTAGAGAGGTCTCTTATTCCCACAGGTGGACGGCTGACTTCTTCATGGCTTTCCCCAGTGCATGCCACTGGGAGTTGGTTCCCCTTCATGGACACTGATGCCAGAACTTCTTTGCTCAGACCAGGATTTTTTTTCTTTTTCCCTTCTCAAGGTTTTGCTTTTTCGAAACAATCGACTGCTTTCCAGTGCCCGTCGACTTCTGTCACGTCTATTTGCGGCTCTTTCCTGTGAGGCGCGATGCAACATGGGTGAGTCAAGTGAGGACGGTCACAAGGACTAGTGAGTTCATGACTAAAAGTCAGCAGTCCCGTGGAGGCATGGCTGTAAAAACGCGAGGTTGACCGGCGAGCCTCAGCTCACAGAAAGCACGACCGTCAATATCACCAGGACTAAGCTCTGTGGATAAAGGATTCTTGCATGGGCAATATAAGCTGGAGGAGCCAGGGTTCCTCCGAGGACACGGACTCCTCTCTACGGGAGGATGTGGATGAGGACGCAGGTAAAGAAACTGAAACATACACAGAAAATTACTGTAGATCTGCCTGTCAGAATTTTGTGTTTAAATGCTGGTTTTTGAAAATCTTGACTCTGTGATACTGATTTTATTAACTTTTGGTTTCTCTTTAAGAAAGATTTTTTTTAAATAGATCCAATTGATAAAAGATTTTTAAAAAAAATTGTACTCCATTAGACTTCCTGTTTTCTTTCTCGCTTTCTGAATGCCTGAAGGCAGACAAGTTGTAGAAAATATACTTGCTGTTTTAAAAGCACATCTCTGCTTTTTTGCTACAATGGCTATTGTGCTTGGATGCATGTACAGTACATGGTGCATTCACTGATCAGAAAAAAATCATATATTTAAGTTTCAGACGAGCTGATTTCAGATCAGGCCAGTCAATCTGGGAAAAAATGATAATTTTCAGTCACTATGTGATTTATCAAGCACCTCTAGTTGTATTGTGCTTTTGAAACATGTTGAGCTGAAACAGCTGAATAGATGCAAAGCTGTTCAGTAGTTTGTGTATTTTAATGACAAGAATGCAGGTCGCTCGGTTGACAATATTATCAAAAGCTCGTTTCACTTAACCTCTGCTTATGTTCCGACTACATACGTTTTACTGTATAAAGTTGTAGCAGCGGTTTTTATGATTTAATTGCTTAGTTTTAATTGTCTTTAAGGGGCTCTTAGGGGTGTTTACGTCTTTATTTAAAGCTCTTCTTACCAGTTTGGAAGCTTTTTTTTTTTTTTTTTACTTTGGTAAAATAGGTTCACTGGCAGAATAAAGTGCAGGGGACATTCCTCGCTGTGCTTTTTGTGTCATGTGGCTTTATAGAAAGTGCTCATTTGCGCTGCTGAAGCCTTGGGCGGACCCAGCTTTAAGAGGCGGCTCTGCAGGCCCGCAGCCCTCCGTCGGATGCTGCCGCTTGACCTTCTAGCCTCCACCATTCGTAGACAGAAGCGCAAGCAGCCTCTCTAATCCCAGCTCATCAGGTGACGACTTGCCACAGTTGCCTGGATGTCATCTTCGTAATCCTGTTGCGCAATAAAAAAAAAAAAAAAGAATTATAGTAATAAAATCGCATCGCTTAAACGGCTGTGGTTGATTTGCTTCACCATGGCAGCCGAGTATGTTTGTTGACACACACGTAGGGGTTTGCGCCTCTCGGGTTATTAATGTTTGTTATGAGCTGGTGCTACTCCAGTAGCACTGTGTGAAATGATCCACCCTGGTGAGCCGGTAGCACGTACAGGCTCCTAAATTAAGGGAGTCGAGTCCATTATTGTGTAATTACACAGGACTGAGAGACCTAATGCCTTGTTTTGAAAACACACACTCTGGTGTCCTCAGTTCAAAAAAACCCCATGTATTTAAGCACAGCAGTTGGTGTTTGGATGAGTTTGTGTATCATTCGTCTAAAATAATTAGCTCTTTATTTTTAGCGATATTAGTTCTCTGTAGTGAAATGTAGGGTCTTCGTTGTGATTAACTCGCTAAATAAATAGCGATATAAATACATGGAGCAGGCTATACTCTATAGATGTTTTTAACATTTGGTGGGAACTAATTAGTTTGTTGCCTTTAATTTTAAAGAAGATGGTTTGATGTTTGTTTTGACTATTGAGTCAAAGATGGAATAAAATTCGATATAACGCCAAATGGAATGAAATTTGACATCATGCTCTTATGTTTAGCTCTGCAACAGACAATAATTTTAGTTATCAATATATCAATTGTTATGACTACCAATCAATCTGTTAAAATTTGGGCTCATTCTGCTGATTTTCCATTTGAAGTTTTGTTTTATACCATGGGATTTAGAAATGTGTTCAAAATGCAAATAAACAATTCAGTTCCTGTTTTTAAATGAGAAAATAAACATCTTACTGCCTGAAATGCAATAACATAGCATTCTTTGATCATTTGTAGCAAGGGCGTCTGCAGTAAAAAAAATTACTTCTAATATCAAAATGTGAAACTCTCAACCCTTTCTGTTTGACTTGACGTCAGTGCAGCTGACTTTTTTTTCTTTCGGTTAAACGACTTATTGGATAACAAATGGTGATTAAGAGAATTTTAAAAATTATTGTTAATACAGGATGCTACAAGTAAACTGCAAAAAAAGTGGTTACTTAAAACATAACTGAGGTTCAGATGTATTTGTTTTTAAGTTCTTTGCTTGCTTGAACTTTTGCAGATTTCAATTTGCCGTTTTAACATCGTTTTCTTGTTGAGATTTGATTTTAGAAAATGGGAACTCATGACTTCCTCCAACGTTTGATGTGATTGTCGAACGCTAACCTTAAGTTGTTTTGAACAATCAATTGTGTTTATTCTCTTGCTGACTATATCGCCTGCAATATTACTCCTGATTTTGGCATTTTTTCAAAATTATTTTTTGTAAAGAAAAATATGGAGATCCAGTAAAACTGTTTGTGTGTCTTTGCCTGGGCTGAGCTTGTCCACTTGCTGAGACCCTAAAGTAGCAGGGTGCCAGCGGACAATGAAGGGGAAGCTTTACAGTTGCTGCCAGTTTCCGACGCCACTCCAGATTAGGAATGAAAGGAGAAGTTGGCATCACTTGCAAACAAGTCACTGCTGTGGTCGAGGTAGATCTATGTCTAGATGCCTGTGTTTGTTTTTTGGCTCCATCGATGACTGCGAATCCTTAGATTGATATCTTTTAATCCTGCCGGAACTATAAAGGATATGGTGACTTGCAGGGACACAAATTGTGTCGGCGTGCATCGACCCACTTCTTCTTGGATTTTTCTATTTTGATCAGATTTTAACATTTTCAAAAATGCTGGCTGAATATTAACTTGAGAACAAAATAATGTAAATTTAGATTACTTTAAATGTGTATTTGTTTATAACTGTAAATATAGATTAAATGTGTGATAAAATTAAATTATTTTCTTTCACCATCAGCACAAACCTTTGCAAACGCAAAAAAATCTTGTTAAATTTTTGTAGTTATATGTTATGGGCGTCCTAGTAAGTTAATCAAATCAATAGCATGTTTATCTATGAAGCAGTTTGGCCATTTGGTTCATTCATTGGCACGGCTGTCATGGATACATCTAAGGAAGTAAAGTCTGAGACCATTAAGCTACAGTCGTTGCAGCAGTTAGCTGTATTGCTAACCTCATGGCATCATGTTTACTCGCTGCTTTGATATCACTTATTGATGATTTGGCTTGCAACACATTTAAGTATCTAGTTACTTGCACGTGTAGGAAACAGTAGGTATGAAAAGTTGTGTGGAAAATAAATAAATGTAAGACTTTAGTTTGAACATCACAAAAGGTGACAACTTATTATTCATGAACATTTCAGCTAATTTTTACGCAACTCTTTATCTGCTTGTGCAGTTAGTTTTTTTTTTTTCTCAGCAGATGTCTTTCTAATTAATTGAAATGAATTGATTTAACATTGTAACTAGTTGAGTCCATACTGCCAGGCTTCAGGTTGGGCTTTATATTAATTTGGTTATAAGTCCTGTTCCAATCAACTGTCACTGGAAGTTGCAGGTTTCATATTTAAAAATGGCGATAGCTCTAACGTTTACAATGTCTGTCATTTTTACGTTTTGGTGCAACAAATTAGTTTGTTTTTTTTAATTGAAATGTGGGAAAAAAACATTCAACATATTGTTTGTGAAGTATTTTATTTTAAATAATAGGGCTCTGTATGAACTCTAAGTCCTTATTTATGACTCGACTCAGACCCAAACTTCGCCATTAACTTCAATCACAACTGTTTTTTTTTCCCTGCTTTACTTCATCACAAACATAAAACGATAGGTTTTAAAGCAACCTGCCAGCGTTTCTTTTTGTTCTTGTTTGTAATTCATCAGTTGTATTGAACCTTCCCGTCAGCCCTGTCCAGCCTTTGTGTGCACTAAAGTGTCAAGAGGTTGACAAGTAGGCCACTGTACAGACAGAATGAGCTTTGTGCAGCTCTCTAACAGGAGGAGAGTGGTACCACTCCTCACTGCTCCAGGCCATTTACTGTTTCCTATGCTTATGTCTCTCTGTATTTGTCTTCTACTCAGCACTGAAGTGATCGGTTCTATTGTGGCTGTTTGTCTCTGTGGGCAAGATCTGTCTCGTTTCTCGAGTGCTTTATAGCGAATGTTTGCTTTGTGCTCTCCTGCCAAGCAGCTGCCATTCTCTCAGAACTCCAAATTCAACCAGCAAATCAGCGTTGTTTTATTTTCGCTGTCGCAGTGTGTTCTCTGGTGCCGTTTGATGTCAGAGATCCTGACAAGTGGGGGTATTTATAGCTCTTTGTGGTTCTTTAGTATATTGGTTTCACCCAAGGGGAACCTGCTGCCTGCCAGCCGGTGTGCACTCGCTCTGCTGAAAGATTTAGTTCGAAAAGTGAGCTTTAAATGGAATCTTAATAAAAATAATAAATAAATAAAATGCAGTGATATGCTGCCAGAAGGTCACTTTAAGGATCAGGCTGCTTTGAGCTGTTTGGTGTGTCTAGGATAAATGAGGCGAACCATTTCGAGAGAGGCTTGAGAAAATCCAGAGACGTACAAATTTTAGGCAAGCCTGGACTGCGAAGAGGAAGCGGCACTCGATGATGGAGACAAGGGACAGGAAATCGTACGAGTGGCTTCGGCGTCAGTAGGGAAGGAACAGGAGGGGTACCCAGGATGGCATGTATGTGTGTGTTGTGTGATTTCCCATTTTCAACAATTTGCATCGTACAGATTTACACCCCACCCTATCAGGAAGCTTGGTGAATGTGTGCCAGTCTTTGGAGTCTTGTTTGGTACACAATGAAAGAATTAAGTTATTACTTGTATTTGCTGAGTTAAAGTTTTTTTTTGTTTGCAAGAGAAAGTAATATGCCACTGTCACCAGGTTAAATAAAGCAAACTCATGGAATTTTGGTTTTGCTATCCAAATACAAAAGCACCATTTTATGAAATTTGTTGAGACCTTACACATACAGGTATGAGTAAGGATGTCATGATTAAAAAAAATTGCTGGACAATAAATTACCTCAGACATTGCCATAAACTATAATATTGTTGTTTTGAGATACTTTTCAAGCAATGGCTACCAGTCGTAATGGCATAATAATTCAAAAACAGCCTCTTTAAAGATCAATAACTTTTCATTTTGATGAACACTGGAACTGGAAGACATTTTAAATATCCAAAATAATTAAAGAAAACAACATATAAAAAAAATTAAAGTCTCTGTTAACAGAATTGTCCGTAGAAAAAGAGCCAGTTGAGACCAAAGGATCAGACTGAAGACTTTTGTCATCCAGTTTGTGCTAGAAAGAGAGCGAATAGAGGAAAAAATAATAAATGATGCAAATAGAAATTATTGAGCCCATTTTAGCTCATCTGACTTGCTGCTTAATGAAAGAAATCTAGACGGTGTTGAGGAACATCCCCAGACTTGCTTGTAAGATGAAATCCGTTTCATTTATTTGCAGAAAAGGAAGATGTAAACAAAGAGACAAATTTCCGTTTTCAAGACGTACAGCAAGTTGTTTACACGACATACTTGTTGTTTTCCCATTGAATGTACAACCATCAAATAATGGAATTGTTTCTGCAACACGATGCACAGCATATATACATTCAATAGTGCATTGCCGTGTTGTGAGGATAGTGTTGATTTTTTTTTTTTGGAAGCATTCTGGTTTTCAGAAATTGCTTGGAGAAAATGGCAAAAGCAGCCAAGTAGCACAGAGCAATCTAAGTTCAAGATTCAAATATAAAGCTAGGGTTTTTTTGTTTGTTTGTTTGTTTTTATAGGAATCTGAAATGAAGTCGAACTTTCATCGAACTACGGCTGTGCCAAAGATAGAAACACCTTGTTTAGAGTAAATACTGACAGACAGCATAGTACAACTTAATTAAATGTGTCTGAAAGCTGAGCGCTGTTTAATCCAGAGGCTCGTAGATTTTATGGCACATTACCAATGTTTCGCAAAACAGTGTTTTCCACTCCACTGTTTGCCGTCTCATTATCGGCGGGTTTTTAAAAGAAGCCGGGACCATCAAAAGCTTGCCGCTCGTGCGCCGCAGACCGTGTTCTGCTTGTCACTGGTGCTGCTGAAAAGTTGCGCCCTGGGGGCAATTCGCTCTTGCTTCTGCTTGCGGTTGAATGCCTTTTAGAGACGAGTCGTGTGCTTATTTGTTAGTGTCACTGCATGTGAATGTGTGAGTGAAGGCCCGTGTGTTCTGTTGTACACAGGACAATTGAAACAGCTAAACCTTAGGGTTCGCTGCGTTACTTTCAATACAGCCCCAATAAAGGGATTTGCCCAAAGCTCCCATGAATATGTTCCATTAGCCTGTCCGGTGGCTGTAATGAGATGTCGACCCATATTGAAACCATCCGATTTGTACTCCAGCTGGCAGAGAGACTGGATTATTTGAGCACACATTATCGTAGAGGTCAGTCACAGCCCAGAGTAAGGACAGTGTGGCATGTTTTTTTTTTTGTTTGTTTTTTTTTAAGTAGCTTTGTTAAAGTTGTTACGCAAAAGTAGAACTTTTACATAACAACGATAATGTGTGTAATGCAAGTAAGTGATGATGATGCTAGCTTGAGCTCAGATAGCTTGGGGGTGAGTTTTAGTGTTCCAACTAAGCCAACAAAGGCTAAAATTTTACGCCTGAACTATTTAGAGAAGTGAATTTTGGGGGTGTACTTATTTGGTCACAGTCTTATTATCTTGGTGTGTGTGTGCTGGCCATTGGAGGGTGTAGTAATTTGAGAATATTTTAGGGATCAGAGAGTTTCTATGTCCTACTGCCTCAGCTGTTGAAAGTGAATTGAAAGAAGATGTGGTTACTTTTTTAATATCGCCACTTTTACACATCCACATTTGTATTGATTCATACAGGAATGCTTTGTTCATTCTGAAAAGGAAAGTAAAGCATTAACTTGAATGACCTTTTTTTATTATTAATTTAATATACTATAAGTACTTTGTAGCATAACCTAATTAAATGCATGACTAACAGGCTTTGTATAGCAGAAATCTTACCCACTGCTCTTAATATCTGCACAACATCCATTGCATTTCATTCAAGCATTTAATATTAAATGCATGGGGAATTGTAACCTCAGAAACCCTGAGATCACGCATTGTAGCTTATTTTAAATGGCTGTTATGGCTGTAATTTATGATGTTTGTTATTCTTTGCTCTTCCTTGTTCGTCATGTTGCTGTAATGGTAGACTGCATATAAAATAACCGTGCAACTGTGCCTGACGGTGGATGCAGATGGCAGTAAATGTACTGGCATTAGCTGCTGCCTTGTTTCCCATTAAATTCTGGTTTAGTTTTCATGGGCAAAGATATGTTTCTTAATCCGTATTGATGTTTCAAACAAACACTGAACAAGCATAGGTGTGTCACCTGGGGATTAGGTTGGATTTGGGTTTGTTTTGTTCTAACATTGCATGCGAATAATTAGTCTAGTCACATGTTTCACATTGTAGTTTCACCTTACCACAGGTTTCAGGTGTATTTTTTTTTATTTGTATTTATTTATTTATTTATGTTTTTTTGCTGTCGAACGTAATCACACCAAGTATCTGATGCGGTGCTTTGTGATATGGATCCGCATTATAGATCGTCTTTACCATGGGGCGCTCTGTTAGTCATGGATGACCAGGCTGTCTGTGCTCATGCGCGGCGGCACACAGAGGACCTCCATCCCCGTGCCGATATCTACTCCTGAGCTGACCCACTGCTGCTGGTTCTGCTTTGCTAGTCATTGACATGCTGAAGAGCGTGTTTGTGGAAGCCGCTGACAGCATACCATAGCGCCTGTGGTTGATTTTTTTTTCTTTTTTTTTTTTTTTCTTTTATCGCAACCAAGATGAAGAAAAACAAGACGACCCAGGTGCCCTTGGATATTGAAAAAAAATGTGTAGTACAATATATATTTCATGTAAAAGCTGCAAGCACTCATATAAACCACCTCATTTAGACTTTGATTGGATCCCAGTGCAGTATTGACGAATCTTTCTCACTGTTCACACATCATGCTTGCTTTGACTCCAGAAGTCATTATAAAGAATGCTAATGGGGAAATCGGTATAATGCATTGCCAACTGTACATGGACCATGTAGAAACCCTCTATGGTCTCATTTACTATTTTGTTTTGCAGAAAACAATATGTGTTAAGTGGGCTAAGCACTTAGCATCCACTTCATGTCATTTAGTTACTCAGTAAGTGAAGCTGATGCTCTCTTACCGAGTCTCCCTGTGGCTCTCTATTGAACACCATGCCTAAACAGCACAGCTGGAAAGCTATAAAACACACCATACACACCATTGGACTTCTGCCTCCATTACTCCGTAAATCAGCTGTAAGCTGTGCCCTATGCCAAGACTTTTTCTGTTGTTGCTGCTGCTACAAGTTGCTGCTGCTCTCTAGTAGTGTTACTTTGCTTTAGATATCTACAAGTGCAACATACAATATTTCCTGCATGTCTTCTGTCAGAGACCAATTTTTCTGTTTTAAAAACTGAACACAAACATTTAGAAATCCCTAAATAAAGAAATGAAATGATCATGATGATAATGAATCACATTTTTCCTGTTTAATTGTCCCTTTTTCTAATTTGTCTGTTTTTCTGCTTGTATTTCTGTTTGCGTTTCACACCATATTTTTTTCACTCTTCATTGCTGCGGACAATATGCCACTCACTGTACTCATTTAAAGACTAATGAAGTCCCATAGAGAGAATTGAGAGGGATTTTTTGGCAGCTTTAAAATCTTTGTTTTTGTAAAACATTGATGTTCTGATTCCACTTTTAGTCATTATTTATCTTTATTTAATACAATTCTAGTATTTCTGGCCTTCCTACTGTGTTACGGTTAGTTACTTTAGCAGAGGCAATATCATGCCACACATTTTAATAAAAAAAAGACAGTTATCTCAGAGTTGACATTTGAAGCATCTTAATATTGCCCAAAACACAAGGTTGGCACTACTAAACAGCTAGGGACAAAGAGTGTTGGTGTTGGTGCAACCTGGTAGTGTTTAAGACGGTGCTTTCACCATCTGACTCCATAGTTTAGCAGAACTATTCACTAACAAATGACTTATAATTTTATTTATTAAGAATATATAATGAAACTAAATTGAATCTTCCCCTTTGGGAGATTTTTAAATAATGTTTCCCTTCATATGTAGGAAATCAAACGGCTGTAACTTAGGAAACTGCATCTGGGATCAAAAGTAATTTTTTGAATTGAATTTTCAGCAAAGGGCAATCAGTGAAAATGCCTTGGTCAGCACTGTTTTCACTAGCCTGCACCAACATGTTACATGTGTCCATGGTAACATGTTGCTTTACTGATGACGAATACTTAGGTTTTTGCTCAGATATGTGTCACAGCATCAAGACGTAGGATTTTGCGCGTCTTTTTCTTTGTACGATGTTAGACACCAGCTGACTCGTGGCTCTTGCTGCGTTTTGAGATGTTGCTATGGAGTCAGTTCAAAACAAAAACATATCCACATCTTACTTCTGGTATGTTACATGTGTAGTCTTTGCTCAGCTTAATCAGCAGGTGGCCATGCTGCTTCTCTTTCATATTAATTTCTCTGTTATTGTTCATACATAATTAAGGCTTTTCCTAATCTCCACTGGGGGAAAAATGCTACATTCTAGAGCATGCAATGATATATAAAATATTATATAAAATTATCTGAGAGATTTATTTTATTCTTCTTGTTAGTTTTTCATTCCTTAGGCAGAGTAGTAGCAACAGTCCTCTATTACTTTGGAATACAGCAAGACTTGAAATCATTTTTATGTGTTTCTTTTTATTGCATTTATTAAATTTATACTTTCAGATCTGTTTTTTTCCCACCGGCTGCTTTCTCTTCTCCAAAGCTCAAACAATGACCTTTCAGACTCTTGTTGCGCTCCTCCTGAAGCCAAGAGAACATGTCAGTTTAAGTGTAGAGTTCACACACACTTTCATAGACATAAGGTTTAGGAGGAGATGGCAGCTGTTTGTGTAACCCAAATCACAACCTCTGCTCTGTATCCTTTCACCCTGCAATCATCCCGTTCCATGGGTGGAAGGAACTTGTGATGGACGCACCAGCTGTCTTAGAAGGGTAACACCTTAACTTGGCGGTTTTAATGTTTTTATACAGACCTGGACCAAACACGCACAACCACCCGACAACTGCACTTACTGCCAGAAATTGGTCTTACAGTTATTAACATCAAGAGATTAACATCTTGTGACCAATTCCAAATGAAAGATACATTCTAGCATTCCTGACATGGTTATTAATCACTTTTATTAGGATCAAAGGCGTAAGGGAGCTGTTGCTGTAAAACAAAGTTTGCAACAGAGATAGAAAGCGGAAAAGTGTAAAGCCAATCAACTTTAATATATTTTGTCCAGCCTTCCTGTTATCTACTGGAAGTCTTGCTCTCTTGTGCTACTCTGCTCTGTATCCTTTCACTCTGCAATCATCCCGTTCTACGGGTGGAAGGAACTTGTGATGGACGCACCAGTCTATCACAAGTTAACTGGTCAATTAATCGGAGCATGAATTAACTGGACATGCTGCCAAGGCTTTATTTTAAACAGGCTTCTACATGACTTTGCCTAACCTGACTTCATTTATACCTCACTAATATTGAAAATAATGCCTTAGTGTGTTTTCGCTCCTGATAGCCTGGGAGACTCTGTTCAATTGGAGACTAAAAATTTGTGTTCACACTGCACTGTGTCAAACGTTCCAAACTAATTAAAAACCTCTTCACTCCCTCGCTTGTGGTGGCGCTGGACCAAGAACCGCTGACGGAAACAGCACAAAAAACTTTGAATCAGGCTTGTCTTCATGCAATGTAGACAAAGAGTAGGGTCAGATTTTTAGTGGTTGTAGGATATCTCTTTTGCCTTTTGCAAAAGACCATGAGCCATTTCTCCCGCTTGCACTCAACATGCCCATTTGTTATGGTTGTATCTACCCAGAATGCCCTGCTCTACAGTTGCTTTGTGCTTTTGGAGCCGTCTTCTGGACCAGAGTTCACTTCTATTGAACTGAAAATTAGATTGTTTGGTGGACCACAGTTTGATGCCCCCCCCCACCCCACCCCACCAGAGTAGGATTAATTTCTAACCCAGGGCTCCCCAAACTTTTTCCTGTGAGGGCCACATAACCTTTTCCTTCTCTGGTGGGGGCCGGAGTCAGTTTGTAACAGAAAAAGTGTGATGATTGCAGTAGTGCCTAAATGTAAAAATGTATTGTTTTCCAGAAAGCACAATCAAATAATCCTCTCTGGGGTTTTCACAGAACAAAAGTCAGGAAATGAATAAATAACACTATTAATGAAATAAATAATAACCAAATAACCTCCGGGTTCTTCACAGAAAAAATCCAGGAAGGATTATAGTCCATATTTTCCAAACTATGAGCCGCACCGGACTATAAGCCGCAACCCCAAAGTTATTTTTTTAAAACCAGTAAACATACACATATAAACCGCAGATATCTCTGCCGCTCCAGGTTTTCCACAGCAATGCAGCAGCAGCAGATGGGGGGCGGACACCCAAAATTTATGTCATAACAGAATATCACATTTATTAGGATTGAAAAAGAAAAAGTTGCCAAGTTTAGATTTAACTGAACTGATTATGGTAGTTTCCGAATGGTACCGGTAATAGTAAAAGTGTTGATCCTTCGTGTTGCTACTAGCATGTGCTAAATGAAAATTGGCGCTTTCTTCTGTTTCTTCTGCTGCTGCTTCTCCTTCTTTAGATTTCAATGGCAGCTTGCATCTATTATTGTTGCACTACTGCCGTCTACTGGATCCTAATATAGATACCTCAAATTCTAATAATGATCCCAGTATAATAAAAAGAAAAAACGAAAAATCTTCTTTTTCCCCCTCAATGAACCTTACCAAGCTCCGCCCAGAAACGCCCCTCGAAAGTCTCACGTGGCTGCATGTCTCACAAACAAAGCCTCGTGGTGCTTAGTTTCTATGTGTAAACATGGTGTCTTTCATTTCGACTGACTCTCTGCAGAGTATTTCTGAGTCGATTAGTGTAGCATTTCTGCCGGATTTTCAAAAAATATCAGCCACGACAATGGACAGGGGAACCAACAAGTTCATGTCATCTT
>CAEGAF010048369.1:0-25022 GCA_903067075.1 Micropoecilia bifurca
ATCACAGATGTCAATATTATAAGATAAAATGTTCTATTATTGTTATCATTATATAACCATCTGTAGTTCTAGTGTGTCACTCATAGTTTGTGTCTTATTGACAGAAATAAACAAAGTTTCTGAGACAGCTGGTAAGTAATTTTTGTTGTTTTTTAATTAATGAAAATCTCAGGACATTCAGAGTTTAGTGAAAACTAACAATGTATTGGTAGTTTTGATAGAACAGCAGCAGGACACACCAACAGAACAAGTCAGTGACGACGAAGGAGAACCAGAACAGAACTCCAACTCCGAGGAACCTGAACCAACCGCTGAAGGACCTGGTGAGATGTTTGTTTTGTTTGTTACTTTATTTAGACCGAAAGTTTATAACGTGGAAAAAAAAGTCAATTTATCCACTTGAGTATAACGTCTTTATGTCCAGAAGAGTTCAGATGGTTTATGCTAACACTAACAATCATGTTAACCAGACGTGCTCCACACTAAAATGAAAAACTCAGCTATTTAACTCTTGGTGTGCCAACTCCCCATTGATGCATAAAAGCTACAGAAAATGAGTTCAGAACACAGTTAATGTATAAGTCAAATTGTTTCTATGTGGTTCTTGTGCGCCCACTCCACTCTCCTATGCCACCCTGGTTGACCACCCATATCTCCATTGTAAAAGCAGCTGCTACAAACAGCTACATCTGTTTAACTTTCTTCGCATTAATTTAGAAGCATAGCAAAGGAAAAATAGCCTTGGGTTTCTTAGGTAGAAACAAAAATCCTCTTCTGCATCATTAAATATAAAATATCCACCCGTTTCTATCAATTAGATTTATTCTATGATTTTTATTTAAATCAAATAAAAATAACAACTGTTGACATGTGAGGAGAGCATTATCAGGAAACTGAGTCATAAATAATTGTGAACCACTTGTGAACCACTAGATGGCGCCAGCTTGAGAAAGACTTTCAGACCATGTATCTATGAAAATATAAGAGAAAAACCTGAAGATGTTGAGCGTTTTTTGTTCTTTATTTAAGCAACAAGTCGGTTATCAGAATGAATGTTATTTCTGAGGTGTTGACAGGCAGACAGAGAGCAGCTTATAGGTTTTCTAACACTAATCTATTATTGTTATTATATTTGTATTATAAAGTACAGTGTTGCACTTATTTACGTGTGTTAACAAGTCTTTCTTTCTGCAGAGACTGAACCACCGGAGTCTAGTAGAGAAGAAACGCCTGACACAGTTCCTGCAGAAAGCTGAAAGTCTCTTCACCTGTGTGCATCTGCTGTGAGCTGGTCCCCTGTAGGAAGATGAGGACCTGAGTCAAACTCCTTAAGGCTGTTGGACTTGAATTTATTGAACAAGCAAACATTTCAAATGCTGAATTTGATTGACAGAAGTGATGGCAGCAGGCTTCAGCTGGTGGATAATATGTCTGAGATTTGGAGGGATGAACTGGAACGCTAAGGGACCAAAGACTGCCTGACTCTAATCATGTTCAACAGCAATAACTTATGATTTTTTTTTATTATTTTATGTAAGTTTTGTCTCTTCCAGATTTGGACCATTTTATCATGAGTGAACTATATTGGTGTTTTTTCTGCAAACCTGTGCTTTTGCTAAAGACTTTTATCAAAAACCTTTCCACAAAGCATGCAAATTATACAAACATGAACTTTTCATGAAGTTTTTGTTGCTGTAGAGACTCTTTGGGTTTATTGTTCTGTACATTTGTCTGCTTAATTGTCTTTGTTGTTTTCCTCATTTTCATTCTAAAACAGAGTGTTTGGATGTTGATGAGACATCAAGACAAATGACCAGCTGGAGGATCTACCTCTTAACGTGGTGCTACTGGGTTGGATTTGAGTTATTTTTAGTGTAGTTTAGCTTTTTTACCTTAGATTTATAAATGACGGCAAACGACCTGAGAGACACTGGAATTCCTACAGAATGTGTTTGACGCCCTTTGATTCAGTTTTACTCTAATTATTCAGCTGTGCCATCATAAACAATAAATGAAGATACAAAAGAGACAATCAAACATACTGTAAAACTACATATGAAGATTTTAATATTTAAATCTATTTATGAACTTCTTTCTTCAGAATGTTTTTGCAGTATGGCATCGGAATTCAACGTATTACCGCTAGATGGCAGCACTCCACTTGTTACAACTAAAGTCTGTTTATAGTAGGAAAAAAGGTGTTAGAATGAAATAATAGGGCTTACTGTAAATATGTACAGTTTGGTTAAATAAAGCTATTTATTTACCACCAAAATGCTTTTTCTTTTAGAAGGTGATAATTTTGTGACTTAAATGAGTTAAAATGCAACACAGGTGTTTGTATCCTGGTAAAGCGGATATATGTTACCTTTTCTGGTAATATATTTAATAAACAGACTGAGGCAATTTTACAATTTTTTTAAAGTCATGTTATACTATCAGCAGGGCCTGATTAACACTTAGATATACCCTGGGCAGCAGTATTCAAGGGCCACATCATCATGACCCAAGCATCACCACAATTTGGCAAAAATACGGAATTCATTCCAAAAATATATTCAATACTTAAAATTCTAATGGTCATCAAGTGTGTTTTCATGTACAAATGACCAATTGCACTACTGTGTTCTCTTGTCAAGGACATTCACTCAAATATGACGAAAACAAAACACATCAGAATCAGTATCATCTGGTAAACATTCTTACTACTGTGAATTATTGTTCTGGTCGGAACACGGTGCGCTAAAAAATAAAGCATAAATTCCTTGAGGAAGTTTTGTAATCGAGGTACTCGAATCATTCAAGGAATACAGTAGCTTCAGCCCTATTCAGCACTGACAAAGTCACTCTCCAGGCATAGCTATACAGAATTATAACTTTATATGGAAAATCTGTGCTTGTAATCAAGAGTAACAATTTAAGTTTGGCACTAAATGACAAACTAAATGCCCTTGCAGTGATATTCAATCACAATGCACAATCACTCTTAATGTGTTTTGTTGACTTGGAGAGTCAATAGCTGTATTCCTTATGGGATCTTTTGGTGGATTGTCTGAATAGAGTAGAAGATTGGTCTAACTGCTAATAAAATCAGGTTTGTTGACAAGTCAGTTTTGATTGGTATTTTTAAAAAATATATTTTTACATATTTGCTGAGGCAAGTTAAGGTGCTGTAACTAGTGTAGCATGTTGTGAAATCTCAGGCAAGTTAGCATAGCCTGAGATCAGTGATGATTTTTCTGTCACGGTATATAATTTACACACTTCAGTTTCAAATATAGTCTGCAAATATTGTAATATGTTTTTTCATCACAATAAGGTGTTTTTGAGAAAACATTTTTTAAACATGGAACAAATTAATGTCAGTGAGTATATTTAAAACATATTTATCATTTTTATAATGATAGTATGTTTTCAGAGCTAGCTTTTTTTATCACGGAGGTATTTTAACTTAAGTAAAAGTTCTGAGTGCTTAGTTATTGGTGCAGTTGGAAGCTTTGGAGCATCTATCATCATGCAAAGCTTTTCTTTCTGCAGCTGGAATGCAGTTTTTAAGTAAAGACTCGAGACAGATGTCAAACTGCAGCCTAACATGTCTGAACAGAGACTCAGACATTAAGGTTTCCTTCATGTTGGTGTTTAATCAACCCCATAATCTGACATTTACATCCAAATATTTGTGTGTTAGAGAAGCCTCTCCAGCGTGGGTACATTTTGTTATATCAGGTGCTTGTTCAAGATAAATGCTTGTTAATTCACACATTTTTAATCCACTGATTTCCCAACAGTTGCAGATATAGCAACTTTTTGCAAACCTGTGGTAATATAACCCACAGGCCAATTTTTATTGTCTCTGCTAAAAAGCAGAGGTGTTAGGTTTTCATACCAGTAGCTTTACGTCAGATGTGAGGGTTTTATCTTCCTCTTTCTCTCCCTAAGTAAACCCAGATAGTTACTTTTCAATTTCAGATTGCAGGCAATGTTTTTGACTTGCAGCTGGTGGCCTTGACCAAACTGGGAAATAGAAGAATGTGTTGGGAATCAAGACAGATTAACCATTTGGATCATTGTGAATATTTTTGGTTACAAGTGAAAAGATGAGTAAAACAATGGATGATGGAGATTTAAATGTTTTGCAGCTAGCATAGCACAGAACTGTGCAGATTCAAACTGTGAATGCTCAGTTTAGTTAGCATAGCTACCAACGACGGCAGATAAACAGTTTTTCTGTAACAATAAGTTGTTTCTTCACCATGAGCACATTTAGCAGTGAGGGAATGAAGTTGAAGTTAAAGTTATCTACAGCAGCTTGAATAAAATGCAACTACATAGCATTTTTTGAAAAGTCTGGAAGGTTTTATGTATATTTTTCACATTGTATGTGACTGTTGCTAGTGGGAAGAGGCATTTCAATGAGATAAAATAAAAAATTTAAGCAACCAATTTGCTGTATTGTATGTGGACTGTTACATGTAAAATTCATTAGCGGTAATTATTGTGGTAGTATCAGTACTGTGTTGCAAACTTAATAATTAATCACTATGGTTTTGCGCAGGTTCTTTAATTTTGATGAATGCTGTTGAGACATGAGAGCGACAGTGAGCGCCTTCGCTGATCAGCTAGCCGTTACTGCGCTTAATTGCCGTTGGTTCGCTCACAAACAAATATTTACAACATGAGTCAAAAAACAGATTTACAATACAAGTCAAAGAAGCGTTAACTAAAAAACTTCCACACATATACCTCGATACTCTGCTCCAGCCCATCTCCCCCACAAGAGCCGCAACAGCAGCGCTAATTGACATTTACCTGTTGAGACATGAGGAGCGACAGTGAGCGCTGCCTGCGCTTAATTGCCGTTGGCTCGCTGAGTCAGGAGTGGTCACTGTGCTCTATGTGCTCACTGCTGGCAAACCTTTGTAACTGCAGTACAGCGCATCTCAGCAAGAGAAGTGCAGCTTAAGAGCACAGCTAGCACAAGAAAAATGAAAGCAAGAAAACAAAAAAAGAAAAGGAAGGGAGTGTAATTATTTCTGATGTCCATTCTGTCACAGTTAGTGACACAGTTAGTTTAAAACTATTTTTTTGCAGTTCGATTTGTCTACGATTATCTTCAAGAGATGTCAGTATGAAGAGTGCGACCTGACGAGCTTCCCACACGGGACACTCCACAGCAGCAAGATCCAGCCAGACAGCCCGATCCCCCGGGTGCCGCTCCACAAGGTAGGTCGGCACAGCCAGGCGCCCCAGGACTCCAGCACAGCCCTCTCCATCCGCAGGGCCCAACAGACCACCAGATGCGGCTGCGAACCTATCCAACCGATTGAGGGACATGCAGGTTCTCGGTTTACCCCAACGAAACAGCGGTAACACGGGCGGTCAACAATGAGATGGGGCCGGTGCCAGACAGGGAAGCGGGCACAACCAAATCCACAGGCACAGAGGGGCCAGAGACAACCCAGAAGTATTCAGCGTGCTCATCCGTGGTGGTGGAGTACTCCCGTGTATATTTCAGTACCTCAATCTTGGTGAATTCACCTTAGAACAAATGCAGGGCCAAAGGTTCCATGTAGAGCATTTGGCTTTAATTGGGGTGAGTTCAGTCCTACGAATGGATAGAGACCAGGGGGCAGCCGCTCAGCAACAGATAAGTGCTGAAGCACTAGCCCCTATCTTCCCTCTCCAGCTGTGTATTGGCACCGAGGAGACGAGAGAAGAACTGGCAAGAGTCTTGGCTAATGTCCAACGGTTACGAGATGCTGGATGGTTCCTGGATGGAGTGATCCGAATGACGGACGTGGATGGTGTAGTTGGGAGAAATATATAACAGAAATACCGGCCGGTGGATGCTCGACACATCAACCGTGTAGAGACTTGCCTTTATCTTCTTGATAATTACGAGTCCTGAGGGTCGTGAAAGGGATAGATGCCTGTACGGTGTGTTTATCCTGTTAATCTCATTCGCGACATGGGGAAATCTGAGCCGGCTGAAGGGCGACAGAATCATGAATGAGCTGAGCGCTCTCATGCCAGGGCTGACACAGATGTACAGGCATGAAGACGTGGCTCTGACCTACCAGAACTTTGGCCACTTCATAAACGATGAGAATGCCCATATTGTGATGGCACACTGGCTGGCCCAGGTGCCTCAGGGTGCAATAAGACTCCGTGTCCTGCTGGCACAGGCTGCGGGATCTGGGCTAACCCTGCTTGATCTCATCGCACGAGCCATACACAATCATCCCCACTTCCCATGGCCCATTTTGGCTCGATTATATCCCGGGGAGTGGGACAAAATGTGTCGTGTCCTGGAAGCAGTTGATGGGAGAATCTACTATGGATTTAGAAATGACCTTGGACCTGTACTGTTGTACTGTTGAAGCCAATTATGTGGATGGCGCATACACTGTTGGTTTCACTCGGAGATGCAGCTATCGCAAATTACAAAGGCATTCTTCCCGATCCTCAAAATAAGGATGTTGTCCTCCGGGTGATTGATGAGTACGTTAAGTCCCTAGGCAACCATAATGACCATCTTTTCGATACGTTTACGGAGGACGAACTCAGCTTCTACAAGCATGTCCAGGAGGCTGTGGTCCATCATCCGAGTCTGGCTACAGAGCTTGCTCGGATGGATGGGCATTGAGGGGCCAGCGTAGGGGAAAAAGACCCCCGGGTCTGAGGAGGACGACTACAGTCTTGCAAGCCTTTAAAATTGCCTTATATGGGTCAGATAGACTCAAGAAAATCTAACAGTAGTTGCGCAGGGTGGGGGCAATTAAATTTTCTGTCATGGGGCCCAAGATTCCTGGCAGTGCCCTGATGACAATGCTCCCATTTTCGACTATCTGCCGCCAGGAGGGGGCGACGTCTCCAATGAAGAGAGGAAAACATTTGAGGACATTAGGAACCTGTACAAGCAGGTTGATGACAAGGTGAGGCTGACAAAGAAGAAATTCATCACAGACTTAAATTAATTTACCGTTTCCTTTCTCCAGGATGACGAAATCAACCAACACTGCTGAGAAGCTTATAGAGCAAATTTGGATCAAGAAGAGGTTGATTTCACATTTTTCTCTGATTTACATTATAAAAATAAGCTTGGGGTCATTTTGGAAGTGTACTTTTCACATTTTTTTTTACGAAATAAATATTTTTGTGCTCAGTCCAACTGTACAGCATTTTTAAAAATCAAGATTTTATTTTATTTTATAAACAAAATTCTCCATTGTTGCTCACGTTTGTTTTCTTTAACTCGTAAATCTTGTAAGTCCAATGTTGCTAAATCACTGCAGTTTGTTTTATTTATGATACATAATAACAGGAAATGTTGACCTCTACACTGCAAAAACACAATTACTTTGTTCTGATTTTTAGTGAAAAATTTAATATCTGATTTTTTTTTGTGTGTGTTTTCTTGTGACAGCTACTGGCGTCTTACGCAGTGGGATTATGAGAAGATCCAGGAGGACCTGTGCCGGCAAAGGAAGGAGAAGAAGGAAGCAGCTTCAACCTGAGGAAACCTCATTGGTGTCATCAGTGTGACAGGAGTTTTTCTGCCACCGGGATTCTGAAACATCAATGTGTCCATGCAGGAGAGAAACCAGTCCTACCAGTTGTGATAAATGGCAATAAGTACATCACTCAGAAGTCTTTGAGTGATGTACTTTGCAATCAAAAGTAAATGGTAATTTGCCAGAATTTGGACTGATAAAAGACATATTTAGTTGATTCGACACTATTGTTTGGAATACCAACCTTTTGAAACTGTACAATATGATAGAAATATCATGGCATATCAAGTCCCACACCTTTCACAGGCTACTGAATTAATGGATGCAGAAAAACTGGTGGATTTTATCCATTATTGCACAATCAGTAACAAGAGCCAAACCTTTGTACTGGTAAAACACCATCTTAGACATAATTGAATTGTACAACAATGAAATATAATCCAGTGTGTGTTAATAAGATAAGATAAACTTCACATTCATAATATGGTACACATCAAATGTATTTATAGTTTTATTTTGAAACTGAAAATACTGCAATACTGAGTAACAACAGCAATAACTAAGGGACAATATTTTTCCAGGGGAAGAAAAAGTCCCCAGGAATAAAAAGAAATATAAAAAGACACCACGGAGATTCCTGGACAATTTTGAGTTTGGATTAGCCTATTCAGTTTTCGATCGATGAAATAACGTTTTGATTTTTATTTCTGAATGGGATGGGTGCTTGGAACCAGGCAGAACCTTAGCTGGACCCAGGGGCCTGGCTGGAAAAACATCTGTACATAGTTTGAATTATTAGCCTGTTTTTTATTTGCACAAATAAGTGAAAATGAAAAGAAAAATGTAAATATGTTCTATAATGTTGAAATTGTTAATTTGTGATGCAAAATCTGTTCATGTTGAAATGCAGTGTTTTATTTTCATCAAAACTCTAAAATCTCATTTCGCTTTTTGTTTTCTAGAATTAAAATGTTTTTAAACGTGGTTTAGTATCAAGTATATTGTAAAATAATGCCAGGTATTAAAAGTTCTAAATAGATGTTATCACAGACTCACAGACTCCCTTCAATCATTCAGAGTTTTAAAGATTGTCAAAGTGCTCTCTGAGGAAATTGAAAAGATTTCCCTGGTATATTTTTTTCCTAAAGGATTTGCTTTGGGATACGTAGTTACCAGAGGAATGAGAAGCTTTCAAAAGGCTGGGAAATACTATCATTAAGTTTCAGGTGGGATCAAAAACAGTTAGGATCAAAAGCAGCATTAGATGGCTGTCGACTTGTTGATGAGTAGTGAATTGTGCCATTTTAAGTAATTAGTCTACGATAAGGATGCTATCGCTAACAACGAACTATCCCATATTACTTCTATGAGCTTGGATCTGCTGGTAAATAATTTATTTAGCTTCTGTAAACCCAAATTCATACCGGAGTTGTATGTTAATGCTGAGTTGCTGTAGGACCCTGGATTCAGGTCCAATGTAGGTCAACCATTCTCACAACGACCTACAGAAACCTCATGTTCGTGTCATGGCCACTGAATATACTTCAGACACGAAATATATTCATATCTGGCCACACCTAAACTTTGTACAGCATTAGGCTAGAGCTCCCAGGCATCAAAACCTCACACTAACTTTTTAAAAAATACTCATTACATTTTAAAGTAGATCAGTCTACAGAAGTCAACCATCTTGTGGCAACTTTAACAACGTCTGGTGTTCTTCGCCCTCTGTAATGGTTCAGTGTCCAGTCCCTCTGTCTTCCAGTTGCTATGCAGTTCCCCTCTGTTATATTGCAATTTTTATTTTTATTTCAACACGAAAGACCCATTGAATAAACATATTTGCTGTCTGGGACTCGGCACTGAGCTAGCTTCTAACAACGTTAGCATTCTGAGGACAACCACACTAGGGCATAAAAAAAATATCTTACATTACATATAAACTCTTGTCTTTCTAAGTAACTGTTCAATAAAATATCTGAAAATACAATTTAAACGATGCAATCGTTACCTGTTAGAAAGTGGGCATTGCAAACTCTGGCATCGTTAATTTCTGCCCCTCCCGTTTTTAGCTGTAGATTGTTGGTCCAGTTTTTTGGTAAGTTTTTTTTAAAATTAACTCCCTTGTGACCAACTACCTCCAAAATCCGAAAATAAAGTTTATCTTTCTCTCTATCAGATCTGTTGGAGCAACTGAACAGGAGCAGACTTTAGATATTTTGATGCTGGATCAAGAGAAACAAATGGGCTGCATTTACTTCCTGCCATCCATCTGTATTGGGTGAGTTCAGTGCTCCATCATCTTAAACCTAGTTAACATTTTCTCTGTCTTACTAATGGCTTGTTTTCTTGTTTTTTAAAAACCTGTTTGAACTAAATAAATTTTAAAACTATATTTCATTAATGTATTTTTTATTCTCTGTAAATCACAAAATTTCACCAAGTATTTTTGGTCTAATTTGTTGTGAAAATTTCTTAATGCACTGGAAATAAGACACAACTAACTTAAAAGTAACTTTTCAGCAAGATATAGGAACTTGTTTTAGAAGTAGGAAAGAAATACTGGTTCCATTTGTAACAGATCCGGTTACGGGACTACAAAACACTTGAGCCGTGATAGACAAGTCATTGTTTCTTCTGTATTTATTTAATCTGTAGAAGTCAAGATTTTGATTTGTCTTCTATGGCCGTACGAAAACAACTTACATAGAAAGAAATAATGTCTGACTAACTTGCCACAAGAGGGCTTGAAACAGCAACTGTTGAATGTATAAAAGTTGTATTTACAGCCAAAATTGTCATGATCTGTTCTGTTTTTCTAAGTTATTTCTGAATCTGCCACCTGTGTGTGATTTCCACAGCTGTTTTGAGTTTCTGATTGTTGTCACCAGTATATTTAAGTTCACCTGTGTTTCTTTCTGATCCTCTGCATTCACTTGGCTGCAATCTCAGCTTAGTGTTGATTTACCGTTTGCCATCTGGATAGGTTCCGGTTTGAAAATAAAGCTTTTACGCTTGGCTGGACTACCTTCATTCATCAAAATGCACAAACCTGAAAAACCATTATATTAGCATTTAAGAATAAAAAAAAAAACAATCTTGCAAAAAATCAGAAATAAACTTGCTATGGTAACCACCAAGCACAACCCTACCCTACTCAGGTAGGGGATTTCTCAGGTTCAAAACAGAGTAAAATTGATCATGAATACATTAATACCCTAAATAGGCTGGAACCGACAAGGCATCTAAAAAAAAGGATTGCCTTGTCTTGTAAATGTATATACAGATCATATATTTAGAATATGATAGTATTATCTCGGTAAAAAGACTTCTCTTATAATCTTGAGGATTTACTCTGCATCCAGCCGATCCACATAACTAACACTACTAGCATTGAGTTGTTTTATCTTAACCCTTGTAGAAATGGGGTCCAACTGACCCCACACGAGTAAAAACTTGTATCATTTGCCATAGTCCTCTACGTTTGCCTTACTCCTCACAAGCACAAGGGTTAAGTAGTCTATGTTGCTATCGCTGACAACGAAGTGCCCCATGTTATTTCTATGAGTTTGGATCTCCTGGCAAATTTATTAAGCTTCTGTAAACCCAAATTCCTGCTGGAGTTGTACATCACTGTTGAGTCGTTGTAGGACGCTGGATTCAGATCCAACGTGGGCCAGCAATTTGCAGCAACCTACCGAAACCCCATCGTCTGGCCACAAATATACTTCGTAGCCAGACAAATCATTTTGGGGGTACATATTTTCTCTGTCCTTCTGATTGCTTCTAAACTTGTTTTGAAAAACCTATTTGAAATAAATTAAATTAATTTTATAGTATTTAAAATGTCTAAGGTACTCTACAGTAGAACTTTAGAGTCCTGTGTTGACATTAGCTCTCGTTTTTCAGTTCTGTGATTCGGTTGCTACTGGTGCTCAGCCTGGCCTCTCACTCTGAGGGGCTGCTGCCTCCTGGACTGTCTTGAGCTGTTCATCTATCATTAAATCATCATTTTCATCTACAACCTGGGTCTGCCTGCGTTCTGCCTGACCTCCACTACATCACTTCATGACAAAATTTAATTCAATATAACCTCAATATTTGTTTGTAACTTAGCTCAGTCAAATGTTTAAAATCGATTGAGTTTTAAAAGAAAAGATAGTTGACCATCTGTTCCCTGATTTTTTTGCGGGGATGGTTCGTTCGAACACCAGCAGTAATGGTGTTGGAGAGCGAGCAAGTCTGGACATTTCAGTTTTGCTTAATGCTTTTACGGGATTATTTGAATCAGACATAATGGCATGCTAAATGGATTTTCCAATATTACACAAGAAACGCATTAAATACATCTTCAAATTTGCCACTAATTACATAAATAGTGTTAATTACTGCATCAGAAAATCAAAATCCCTTGATGTAATTTCATTATCTTTCATTTTTCAAACTGTTCTTGTCATTTTTAGGAATTGTATCTTGTTTTTGTAAACTTTTGCCTTCAGAGAAAGGAAATGCATCTCTAATTTCTGCAGCGCACATACAAGACTGTCCCTTAAGAGTGTCCCTTTAAGAGTTTGATCAGTTCTCAAGGCTAGCATACGTTTTTACGTATATTTTATGCATAGTTTGCAAACATTGCAAAGTTTTTCTTCTGCTTTAATTTAAATCTCAAAAAACGATTGCCTTTCTTGATCAGAAAAGCCTTTAATTTGAAAACCTTTACAGGAAGTGTAGCGTTCAGAGCGGCGTGTCTCCTGCTCAGCGCTGTGCGTAAAGGCGCACAGACCCTGCGCTGGTTAGCAGGATTCTCTGCTGTTAATTTCTCTGCGTCCTGCGGCTGAGATGAGAAGTGACCCTCCAAACATCTGAGAGGATTTTATTTGTTTTTGTTTTATTTCTCAGATTCGTGAAGGAATTAGGATGCCTGAACGCTGCAGGTGGTTGATAACGACTTGCATCTGTGTGCTGCTGGTGGTCGCACAGATAAAATCTCAGCACAGAGGTAAGAGGATTTTAAGACATTTTAGGCAACTAATCATTGAAATCCTACAAATGCATTGAAATTGTGAAGAAGATGCTTAAATATTGAGGAAATGTCATTAAAAGGAATGTGTTGGGCTTCTTTTCTAATAAGTTTCATGGATGCAAAGAGAAGCTTTCCTAGAAGGAACGTGTCTGAGCTTGATGAAAGTGTCCAGGCTTGCTTTTTGGGAATTAAGGACAAATCTTCTCCTTGGCTGTCAGAGACGCTGCCTGCTGAGTTTGAGTTGGATTTCTGCCTAAAGGATGTTACCTGGGCGCATCACATCCAACACTGACTGGTCCTGCTGATTTTATTCTCTGTGTTCATTTTGTTTTTACTTTGCATCACTTTGGGTCCTTATTTTGTCTTTATGTGGCAGGTTTCTGTATTTTTGGTGGCTTCTGTGAATTCCCATTTAAGTTGGGAATTCATATCTTTATATGGCCATTTTGCCTCTTTGTGTTTGTGTGCCTTTTATGGATTGGTATTTGTGTGGGCACATTTAACTCCATCTTCTATCTGCCTTGAAATTTTGTTGCACATGAACATATAGCTGCCAGAAAATAATTTTGAAGCGTCATTTCTTTGCATACTTTTCATATAGATATATCCAATATCCTGTTTTGTTTGTTTTTTTTGCTTGATCCTGCCTGACAAAACTAAACTTAAAATTAAACTATGAATCCACAAGCTACCATGAATTAAATTAAATTTAATATTTGTCATTGTACTGCGACAGACTGGCGACCTGTCCAGGGCATACCCCGCCTCTCGCCCGGAACGTCAGCTGGAGATAGGCACCAGCAACCCTCCCGACCCCTCTAAGGGACAAGGGTGCAAAAGAAAATGGATGGATGGATGGATTTGTCATTGTACACATGTCCAACAGTGCAAAAATATGTAGGAAATATCTAAAATATAGCCATAAATATGGTGATATTTACAATATTAATCAGTTGAATTTATGTACACATACAGATATAACCATCGTATAATTAGTGCATGTGAGTATTCAGGGTGGTAATTGCTTTTGGGAATAATCTGTTTTTGAGTTTTTTGTTTTTATGCAACTGTAGAGCCATATTTAAACTGTGACTTTATACAGTTGTATATAAACTTTAAACTCACTACAGATGCACCTGCATCCGATGCAGGACAGTAGGAGTGCACCAATTTATCAGTTGGACGATTTCCTACATTTTATTTAGAGATTGGTGATTGGCTTATGCGTACATGTGAAGTCCATCTCACTCCTTGACTGACCCACCAGTTCATGTTTGCATGTCTAAAATTAACTCTGTTGCCAAATCTGGGACTTTCTTGCTATATTTAGCACCATTTCAGATTTAAAAAATTGGTATCGATCAAAATCAGAATCGACAGATCAGGCTTTTTAAAGATTGGCCAGAAAACTGCAATCGGTGCAGATAAGCAAAAATCATGGATTAAGGTAGACACAAGCCAACAGATTGGAAACTCACCACCACATGGTGTGTGTGGATGCGCATCAATGTATTTGTGGTTGTTTTGGAACAATGTGGTATCAATTAGAGGTAAGTGCAATGCCAACTCTCCCCAATCGCCTGGCAACTCCTGCCCAAAACTACACGCCTCCAGGGTCTCCTTGGTATTCATTAGATGTACACACAGCAGCAACAAAACTTTATATCTACTTCTCCTTTTCTTTAAGATTTTTTCTCTTCCTGTGCTTCTGCAATGTTCTGATAAAACATGGAAAGCTTCATCATTTGTTTCTGAGCGTGCATCTGCTCAATTGTTCAATTAATTCTTGCATGTTTGCTCGGTTATAGTTTGGCTTGTAACATATTTCTGCAGTTCCAGCAAAGGCCAAGAGATTTTTTCCCCCATGCAAACTCACTGCTTTAGTTTAAAGATCGCAATGTTTAATGACTATTGTTTCTCTGCAGCTTTCACCCAAAAAAGTATATTTGTGTTTCTTTATTGTGTCTTTGTGGTTAATTTCCAACTTTTGCCAGAAGTAGTTAATGTTTTAAGCACAATTTTATGTGGTGTGGTTGATTTCATTTTTTAAAAAAGATTCAGTTCTCTTATTCTAACATGGATTCTTTTTTGATCATTTTATAACTATTGTTGTTACTTTGTTTCCTTTGTTATTTTAAAGACATTTAGACTAAGTTTTAGCATTTTTGTGTTGCGGTTTATCTTTTGCATTTTTCTGTTTAATTCTATTGATCTATTCAAAGCAAAACAAGTTGAGCTAATCAAAAATCCTTGAAGAATCAGTGTAATTTTGATACGTTAACATTGTTTGAGAATTATGCTTTCATTTTTAAGAGCAAGGTGAATTTGCTCTTCTTAATTCAAATTTAAAGTTCAGATTTTTCTTTCTCCAGGGCTCGTCAGACCCTCCCAGTAACACAGACACTCATCATCTTCATGGCCGAATTTTACCTGGCGGCTTGTCTCTTCTGCAGATTACACACACACACACACACACACACACACACATACACACAAATGTTATGCTGACATCCAGGCATGCCCACATATTCATGTAGAGACAAAGCCTCTCAATATGCAGAAATGCTTTGCAAGCTTTACAGGAATTCACACAAGAAGTCAGAAACATTGCATAAAAATGCAGGTTTTTTTGCAGAGTTTACAAGTTCATATGAAGGTAAATAATCTACACAAAAAGATAAATGCAAGCATGATTGTTAAAATCCTCCAAATAAGGGAATGTTGTACCTCTAGTCACATAAAAAAGCCTCATAAAATAGTAATTTGCCATCTGGATCTGTAGACAATGGATCTCTACGTCCTTCTTGTTTACATTTTTTCCATTTAACTCCAGATTTACAGTTTTTAGCACATAACGAGCAGAAGATGTTTCTCTTGGGTGGCCCAACACCATGTTTTATGTTATATTAGAGCTTATATATTATGAAAGCTGACGCAAGTGGGAGTAATAAAACTCTAAGCTCCATGGTGTCTTCAGGGTGTAAAGAAAATAGAGGGGGGGATGGGGGGTTGTGGGATAATTGGAGCTGAGAATAGTAGTTTATTTATCCCGACTGGAGAGTATATTACCTGCCTGAACATGAAGACCCAATTTTCCGTCTTGGATTTATGGGAGAAAAGTTCTTGGCTCATACTCTGAGCTTTTAAAGCCTGAAAACAAAGAGAAGGGAGATTTCATGATGGAAGTGAGGACTATGCAGAGTTAAGTTATACAGGATGTAATTGGTTATATACAAAGTTTAAATTCACTACAGATGAATGAATTTTAATCCATGTGTGACATGTTTTCTTAGGTTTAATCTGTAAAGGTAATCACATCCTACAATCCTGATAAGATTAGATGAGATGTTTATGTAAACTGAATGTTATTTTAAGTCTTTGCTGAGTTTTATTAAACAATTTCTGTAGTCCATACTTTTTTGCTCATGTAGTCTGATCCCACATTTTGATTGGCTGTATAAAGTTTTGAAAATTTTCAGTTTATTTGAAGATGAGTACTTTTGAGCAGTGAGTATCTTACCTCCAGTCAGTTATCTCACAATTACAATCAAATTTTGATTCTTTGGACCACAATTCAATTTGATATCAGTTTAATTCAATAAAAAACTGATTTAATAATTAGTAGTATCAAAAATTTATTGGATATCTATTAGCAATTTTATGTATTACTTATATTTTTAATTAAAGAGCCAGATTACTATAATTGTGTATAGCAGTAAAAACTAGAAGTGTAACAGTCTATGTAAACATAAATTATTTCTTGGAAACATTTTTGAATAATCATCTTCAAGCATATTTGCACAATAATGCGAGAGAAAAAGTTATTTGCAAAACTAATTTTTATTCGCAGTCACAATGAAATTATCCCAGAAGTTATTGCTATAAACAATAATATTGTTGTTTTGAGACAATTTTCAAGTAATATTATGCTAATGGCATAACACATTTTGAAAAATCAGTAAACTTTAAATTCTAATGAACCTTTAAAAAGATGAGTAAAATATCCAAAATAAACAAAATGACACATAAAACGAATTAAGTCTATGTAAACAAACTAGTCCGTCAAAAACACGGGTAAGTTGAAACAAAAGCAATGAGAAAAGTAATAAACCACAATTCAATAATTTACTGATTATTTGCTTGTCAAACCTTTAGTTTTGATGCTGCCTCTTTCTGCGTGTAGTGCCAAAAATATATATTTAAAAAGTTCAAGAAGATGATTTAACTTAGTTTTTATGTGTAGATATGCTTGTGTTTGCAGCGGCGGCGGCGATGTCTGGACAGGTTGAGTAAATAGTGAACTTGGCCTCTTAAAACAAACTCGCAGCGTCTCTTGTGCTCCACATCACCTCAGGGACTTTTCGCATCTGCAGTTAACTCCCATTTTTGTGTAATTGCCACTTTTATCCCAAGCGTGTCTCGCATGCAGCTTCGTTTGCCTCCTGCAGGTGATTAGCTCTGCAGACTGCAACCAGTGAAACTTCAAAGTCTCCCCAATGCAGCTGGGGGTGTTTTCTACCTGCTGCAAGATGTTAAAGTGTTGCAGCAGAGGTGTGACCTCATGCAGAGGAGGTGACAGGATGTTTGGTTTTACATCCTTCATCTTTCCATGTACAGGCCGTGTGAAGGTCCGCCTGGCCGTTCTGATCTCAGCTAATGGGGGGGAATGTTGTTTTTCCAGCTGCAGGACTCGTGACGATGGTGGCTTTGGTTTCTGCTCTCACCTGCTTCACTCTTTCAGATCTAATCATAAGAAATCCACAGAGAGCATACGGTGTCATGCTAAATTTAGCTTAATTCAATAGCGGGGATACCTGGGCAGAGATTTAAACGTTTGGACTTAGCAGATGTTTCAAACGGTCTGAAATCTGGCACAATTGGTTTTTTGGCTTGTAACCAAAGTTTAATCTGGAATTATTAGAAATTAGTGTGGCTTCAATCTAAAACAATCAAACATGCAAAACAGTGAAAAACAGCTGTTTTAGTAAGACAAGACTGAAACTGTGATGACAGGCAAAGTTCTGGATATGTTCTTTGTCTGACAACAATCTCTTTTATTCCCCATGTCTTTTTGTTTGAGGACAAAAATCTGGCTTCAATCTTCCATACATGAAACGGCTCCTTTACTGCATGTGCGTCTTTTTGCGACAGATCAAACCTTCTGAGCGAAAATGTTCCTGCGTCTGTAATTTTTCTGTTTTATGATTCAACGTTACCATCATCATAATCAGTCCTAAACCTACAGGAGTTTAAACCTGCAGCAGCAGAAGCAGCAGCAAGGCCTCAAGCTCACGTCGCCTGAAGCTCCTGCAGCTGAAATGCTGCTGAGTTCAGATAACAGTTTCACTTCTAACCACCAAAACAAGCTTCAAAGTTACTTTTCATTTTCCTCTGTCACTCATTTCATTAAGAACTTTTAATTCATTTTCCTGAAAACTGAGCACTTTCTAAAACAGACGTCCTCATTCAGCGGCTCAAACAAGGAGCTGACTGTCTTCAGTTGGCTGTGAATGCGGCGCCGGCGGCTGGATGGGGGAATTAAAACGTTTTGCAGCCTCTTGTTGCTTTTGTTCATGCCAACATCCTACAGGATTGTTATGGGTGTTTATTTCTCAGTTTCTGCCAAAGTAGCCTTGAGGAAAACTTTCTTCTACTTTGCCTGTTTGGCTTTGAAGATTTTATCTGATAGTGGGGATGTTATCTGATAGTGGGAAAGCACCGTGCGGATCAAATGGAAGCCTAGTTAAACTTGGATGTAAAGAAAGGAGGGGATTAATCAGAAATGCAGGCAATTGTAACTCTGGAGGAGCTGCAGTCATCAAACCAATCGACCACATCATTTTACTGTTATTAAAAAACAAAAATAATCACCAAATACTACATTTCTACCAATGTTTCTGCCCAAATTTCAATGACAAATAGAAACTATAATGTTAAAATCTGATTTCTGTTCCTCCAGTGCTTTTATTTTGTCATTAAATCAGTAGTAAGCTAAGTCTCTGCTGCCATCTGCTGGTTCTTGTGGTGTATGGATACATCAGTATGTGTGAAACATGAATCTTTTTGCTTGAAATTTTGACTTTATATGACTTATTCTTTGCATATAATAATGTTTTATGCATTTCCACATTGTAGTAGCTTTAGCTTCCTTATTAAGTTCATTGTAAAGATTTTAAAGGTTCTGCTGCAGTTTCTCAGCTCTATCAGCTTCATAACATATCAAGCTTCAGAAACAGTATTGTCCACCAGAAAACACTTGTGATGAAACACATCTGCTCCTGTGCAAAGAGTAGAGTGAAAAAAACCCAGCAGAGTAAAAAGCTAAAATTTTTATGGCTTAGTGGCCTGGAGCAACAGCAAGACTTCGATCAGAACTGGTGGTTGATGATGTTCCGGGTCATAAATTGGGAACGTTAAGTCAACATTTGGGATCATGTTATCAGACAGAAATGGATGGTGATGTTGTTTTACTAGTTTCTGATGTTTTTAATGTTTGTTAGTTTTGTCTTATTTCAAATGTACCAAGAAACCAAAATGAGATGTTGTGTTTTTGCAGTGAGAGCTTTCTGCACATCTGCTAACAGCAGCAGCGTTGTCTGAATAAACAATTGTGCCAGGCAGTTTTGGGTGTGGGAGGTCCTGCAGCTGGAATGTGGAACAGCTGGACGTCCCGCTTGGCAGACGACATGGAGTCTATGACGATGAGGAGGAAGAGGAAGATGTCTCCTCTTATTTGTGAGAACCTGGAAGTCTGGGGATTTTCACAGTGAGATGTCAGCTGCTGCCTCTCATTCATCACTCCGTGCTGCTGCTGTGTTTCTGTCCAGCTGTGCTGCTCATCACATTTCAACCAGAACAACACAATCTGACGTCTTCTGCGTTCGTTGTCCTGGTGGAACGACGAGTAGCGAAGCACACGTCTGGGCGGTTTAGCCGAACCACCCCCTCCTATTTGCTATGGAACCTGATTCACTTCTCGTCGGCTGCAGCTCATTTGTTTTCTGTAGCAACACGTGGAGAGTTTTCTCACAGCGTCATCTAATTTGTCAGCTGCGGCGCTCATTTCTCCACAGGCTTTTCCTGCTTTTTCCCACAGTCCGGTGGCAAAAGAAATTCCCTTTTAAAGCAATAATACTTTAAAAAAACACACATTTATTTAGAAAACACACAATAATTATTTCATGAACGAATACTCCTAAAATGTTACTATTGCATATTTGTATATATTTTTGGTTGAATCGTTGCATGTTTGGACAATTGTTCCCTCTGGCATCGGTGGCTGTGCAGTTATGATGTGTAACCATGGTAACAAGGTATTGTTTTTACACCTGATTAGCATCTCAAAAGCACCTCAGAAAACCAGAGGAAGTTCAAACCATCACCTGAATCAATCCCCTTCTCCAACATCTCTCAAATTTCCAACTATCTCCATATAGAGATTTAAATATAGAGATTTAAACCAATCTCTTTACATAAAGAGATGGATTTACATAAAGTGATTGATTTGTTTCATGTTTTGAACATGGGATAAAAAGTTTAATTTGATTTCATCTGGGCAATTTAACTTTCAGAAACTGCAGAATGGACTTTAAATGTTTTTCTTCTTGCTACTCTAAGATAAAAGTCACTAATGTCAAATTCACAACTAATTGTCCTGTTAATAGAGTTATGACATGTCACTTTACTGCTTGTTTTATTAATGCTGTAGAAGTATTAGGTGCCTTCTACAGTCAGTTGTTTTTGGAGGATTTTACTGAAAAACATCAAATTGAATATAGAAAAACATGCCACACTAGATATTTGTAGAAACTAATTTCTTTTGTTGGCTTATCATATCAAATCTCAACAAAATGCATCAAGGTTTATAGATAGAATTTGGAGAAATATCAAAGGTTTTTGCAAAAATGCTAGATTTATGAGAAGTTATTTCTCTTCTTTCACAAGCATTTCCCCTGCCCTGGTTTGCTTGCCAGTTTAGAACAAACACAAATAATACGACAAATTGAGCTTTGGGTGTGAAAATATTAACTTAATCTGAATATTTCAAGTTTTTTCTGCAGATTGTGGGAGCCAGCTGTTTAGTCATTCAGGGAGGAGTTTCAGTGTGTTGGGGAAACTTTCTGTCATCACATCTTGGGTCTCCCACTTTGGCCTGTTCACTGGGAGGGTCTGTGAGCGGTTTATGTCTGAGCTGCCGTTCAGCGGATGCTCAGTGGGCCCCGATCAGCGTGGATTTAACTGCTGAGCGGCTGGCTAACAGGTGGCGGCGTTCAGGGGAAACAGTGGAGCTCTCTGCTGAAGGGAAACAGCAGCATGTCGGGGATCCAGACGTGGTCACTTCTCCTGGTTCTCTGTGCTGGCAGCTTGGAGGCTTGGTGGTTTTCCAAACAACCTGAACCTACAACAGGAATCCCAACCACAGAAGGAGCCACCACTCCCAGTGGGGCGTTGGCCACCACTTCCAGTGGGGTGTTGGTGACGGAAAGGACGGAGGATGGCAAAATATCGCAGGTTGGGGAGGAAATCCTTAAAGTGGCAACTGGAATACGTCAGGTTGTCGACGACTGGGATGCGACTACAACCGCCTGGACTACCAGTGGAGGCCTGACAGGGACGGTGGAGGCAGCAAAGCCCATTACAGATGAAAAAGGCAGGTTCAGCGGGATGAGGGTGGAGCAGGGGGTTGGGGAAGGGGATCGGATTTGGTCCGGTGCAGAGATTTCTAGCGTTGACACCACTTCCACATCACCTTGCTTCCCCGTCCCCTCTGATTGGCCGATATGCAAACAGCCAAACGTTTTCTCGCTGCCAAACATTTTCAACCACACTTCTGTGGAGGAGGTGGAGGCTGTCCTGAGGGAGTGGGTGTGGCTTGTGAGGGCGGGGTGTCACCGTGGTGCAGAGCGGTTCCTTTGCCTCCTGCTGGCGCCCCGGTGCCCGATTCCTGCTGCACCCCTTCCCTGTCGTGGCTTCTGCCAGGTGCTGCAGGACAATTGCTGGGCGGCCCTGGAAAACGGGCGTCTCCCAGTGGACTGTCACTTCCTGCCGGAAATAGAGCAGGAGTACGAGAGTCCTGGGTGTGCAGCTGTTAGTAGCAGGAAAGGTAACCCGGTGGATTGAAATGTATCCTGAGTGCTGATACATTTCAGATCTGGTCAATGTTGTTTGTGTTTGTTGTTGTAAATGTTTACACGTTTTGGCTAGATGTCCATCATGAAGCAACTTAAGTTAATATCTTATATTTTAAATCAGGGATGTCAATAAAATCCATTAGCAAACTGTTCAAATATTAATAAATAGCTGTCCCAGCATTCTTACATTTAAATAATATTGAATTTTAGAATATTTAGTACTCGCCATATCAATCACTTGACCTCAAGTAAGGCTGAGGCAGAAGTATCGTAAAAGTAAGAAATATTGCCACCTGCAGGTCGGAGTTAGTCACTTAAATTCAATGTTTTTGACCATTTTTGTGTAAAATTCGCCATAAGGTGAGTTATACATTAAACTGGAGGGGCTGATTTATGCCATTTGGAGTCTGGAGTCTAGAGGGCCACATAAAAAGCTACTGAGGGTCAGATTTGGCCCCCAGGCCTCAAGTTTGACACGTTTTAAATCATGTTAGATTTTCCTAATTGATATTTTCTCTTTTTTCTGCAGCAAAATATCCAAAACACCAACATATTAATGAAACTGTAATGTAATTACAGCTAAAATGTTAAAAACCAACAGGATTTATTTTTATGAGAAATTCCAGTTAATCTTTCTAAAAAATTACTGTCCATATTGTCAGGATTATTTCTACTATTTTAACATCGATACATATCAATAAATCGGTAAATGTAGTTACTGGTTGTAGTTTAGTGATACAAATCACTTTTTTTTATTTGTGTCCTAAAGAATGAAACAATGAAATAGTACAATAGTATGAAATTGTTTGACATTTCTTAGTTACCTAACATCTCATTTGCTGCGATTCTGTTTACGTAAGATAAACAAAATCCCTATTTATGCTTAAAATAAGTCATATTGTAAATAAATAATTTAAAAGCTTTTCTTCTTTTCTGTAAAATCCAGAGATGTAATGCATAAAAACCTCTTTTTTGTGTTTTAGTGTTTTCATAAATTTAGCAGTGCAGGGTTGTTGGCTAATTTTCAGGGTTAACCTTTGAACTGCACTCCATAAAACTGTCAGTATGTTTTCCTATAGGAACAGTTTCTACAAATGTCCCAAATTTAATGGACAGATGTTCCAGGTTCATGTTTAGATAACTTTTTCTATCTTGTAAAGTAAAAAATAATTGGGACATTTTGCTCCAGAAAGCAAACAGGCTTGTAAATTTACGCAAGGAAAGGTGTTTTGGATGTTGTTTTGCATTGTGCAGAAAGGGAACAGAAATACAGCTGTGCTTCAGTTTAGTTTTATGGGTTTTAAACTCAACACATGCAAAGAATCAACTTAAATTGATCAAAATGTGGAAGAAATCTCGGAGTTCAGGTCTTCCTCTCTTCCTTCTTGCTTTTAATTATCAACTTTTGCTTGATTTGTCCCCAAACCACCTCAAACTCAAAGTTTTTTCTCAAATTTCTAAGCCGGAGCTGTCCGTTGTCTCACTCTTAGTGAAAACTCAACATCTTCAGCTCCTCCTCCAGTCTTAATGATATATAGCTGTGAATATATACATCTGTATATCATGGCAGGTCTCACTGCCAACTTGTGAACTTTCTCTTTCTCTTGTAGCCTCATGTCACAAATCATTCCTGACCCTTCCCGATTGCTTTGGATAGTTGACCCCAAGTTCTTAAACTCATTCATCTTCAAAGCATTTACTCCCTGGAGTTTGTTCACACACCGTCATCCACTTTCATTCTTTTCTCCTCATGCCTCCTGACCTTCTTACTCCTGATCCATAAAAATCACAATGTCATCTGCAAACATCGTAATTCATGAGTGCATGTTCATCAGAGCTGATACCTGGTCATTTTCCCATCAGTGGGCGAATATTTCCAGAGAAATGGTGCATTGGTTATTGCATTGGTGTGCTGAATGCTTCACCACTGTCTTCCAGTCAATTAAGGAGAGTTGCAAAGACTTTTATAAAGTCAAACATGAAGATAATCTAATTACCATTGTTTCCCAGAACATATTTAATCTACTAAATATATATTGATATATTCAGTAACTTCAAAAAAACTCCCAGACAAAGAAACAATTAATCAGCTGACTTTGTGGATTTCCATACCACATTGGCCTTAAATAGTGCCTGACATTTACCAAATGTAGTTTTGTACATCTGAGATTTTGTACCAACTCGCCTTCAGGATGTTCAGTAATCACCATGCACCAGTTTGTTCCGGCCTTTGGGACATTTCGTAGCAGTCATGCATTAATTAGACAAGTCGGTCCAGGATGCAGCACATTCAATACTTATTTTCCTCCTTTGAAGAGTAGTAAAGGAATTATCAGCTAATGTGGCTAATAAAAATATGAGTAAAGTTTAACAGTTGGTGGGTTTAGACCAATGCTAATCATTTGAGTAATAACCATTTAGAACCAGTAGAAACAGCGACTTCAGTTGATTACCAAAGAAAATATGCAAAATTACCAAAATCTCAGAATCTGAACAGGTTACCTGAGATTGGAGCCGTTTAATCGCTCTGGCAGATTTAACGAAGACCATGGATGCTATAGCTTCTGTGGTAGTGGAAAGATGTTTTCAGTGTGAGTTAATGCAACATCTTCATTAGGGATTTAAACTATTAAAGTCAAAATAGAGAATGAAAACAAAACATTGTTGCAACCCATTAGAAATCAGTACAAGATTTGTTTTGGCGCATATTCAGGTTTTTCTATAATTTTTGTGCAATAATTTAGATTTTCATTGGATTAGAAGTAATAAACTCGTGTTTGTTCTTTCTGCTCCGTGTCAGTTGACTGAGACGGGTTTTCCCCCCATCCCAGTCCTCCGTTTCTGTTCTGGTTTTTATCTCGTCTTCATTGTGGTGACTTCTAATCAGTTGCTGGGATCTGCTTCTTTCCATAATCCCAGAGAGGGAAAGTCAGTGAGGTCATCTGCTGTGGGAGAAACTTTTTTGGGTAGGGGTGGAAGCTGTAGATGACATTTATGATGGATGCTGTGGGTGGGAAATCGTTTTTTTCTTGGGGAAGACTGCCTATATTGTATAGGCAGTTTGGGAGAGGGCAACAATGTCGAGGTTGGAAAAAAGAGAAGCCTTGTAGCTGGTGTGACACAAGGCAGTTTGTGGTTTCTGCCACAGGTCAAAGGGCAGCGCCAGTCGCCTACCATCTGAACCCAGCAATGCTTGCAGTAAATGAGTGTCAGGCAGATAACTAAGATGAGCAGACTGATAGTGGGATGCTGTCTGAAAAAGGCTTTTATATCAGCTTGTAACAAATCCTCGTCTAAACGCGAATTGCACACGCTCAAGAGAGTTCTTTGACTTAATTTTTATAGAACTTTTTA
>CAEGAF010048377.1:0-13659 GCA_903067075.1 Micropoecilia bifurca
CAAACTGTAGCTTCATGCATTAGTAAAGTAAATAAAGTGAACCAAGTTCCTGCTCTGAATAGTTTGATACCTTTTTAACCTGAAGGAATCACTCTAAGCCTGATGAGAGTTGGATGTTAACGATACTTGCAGATGAATATCAATTTTTTTTCTAGGAAAGAAAATATCAATATATATCGTGATATCAATATTATTATACAGCCCTAGTCCCAATCTAAATTTTGGTTACGTTTTGCATTTTTGTAAAGCTGATTGCAGTTTGTTGTTGTTGTTCTGTGGCCTTCTTTGCCATCCTTAAATATTTTCTACCAGAAGCAGAGAAAACATGAAAACCGGAGATTTTTAGTATTGGCTGTAAAAGATGGGTGTTTTATTGCTGACTTACCATCCAGACACCACTTGTTGCTTTATTGTACCTGCCAGAGTCTCCTGTCTTATTGAAGATGTGCCGTTGTATAATGGCTGCTGTTTGCAGCCATTTCCACATGCCAGTGTAAACACTGAGTTGGGGGCTTGGCCAGCAGCAGCTTATTTGGATTTAAAATGACAAAAAGCCTTAAATTTGTTCAACAAAGCATCCTATGTTACCTTTAAGGTGCTTAGCTTCCAATGTTTACGATTAGTTTGTGTATTTCATAGAAAATGTAGATTCCTAACTTTTCCAAATGTGGGGAAAACGTCTTGTTACAAGTAAAATGATCTCAGTGGAACTAAAAGTTTTTCCATCGATATTAAGAAATTATTTACTAAAAACAAGCTCATATTCCTTGCTGAAAGGTTACTTGTAAGTTAATTTGATCTTATTTAAATTAGCATTAAAACAAGACCAAAAATACTTTGTAAAACTTTGTGTATCAGGCAAAATGAGCTGGATATTTGTTCCTGAAACTTTCCTACAGTCCCTAGTTTTCACATGTGACATACCCAAACCCAAATGATGTAGAAATATCTAAAAACGTCTCTAAAATTCATAAATATTAGGTTTTATAAAGGACTCCTGATCAGGAACCGGGTGTTTCTGAGGCTTTCCTCCTCAGAGTGATGGATGGTGAAGGCTGTGTGTAATATTTGAATTTGATGGCGTAAGGGAGGCGTATTTAAGCTGTGGTTGTAGTCGTGGCGACACTGAAACTTCTCGTGTTCCTGCATGTTCCTACTCATGCAGGAAGCGCTAACGGGATTAAAAGTTTCTTGCTTGTTTATGACCAGCAGTAATTTTCTAAAACTTCTCGTCTTCCTGATGCAACTTGTGACTTTTTCTGTTGACCTCGTTTTAACTCTGGTTTTCTCTCGTCTCAGGTGGTTGAAGACGGCTATGAGTTTTTCGCAAAGAGGCAACTCGTCACTCTTTTCTCAGCTCCCAACTACTGTGGAGAGTTTGACAACGCTGGTGCCATGATGAGTGTGGATGAGACGCTCATGTGCTCCTTCCAGGTAAAGCAGGAAGTCTAATTCGTGATCATTTCTTTGACATTTTCTCCCAATGCAGACGGGTTTACTTCAGCTTAACGTGTTCTGCACCACTTAATCCACTTGTTCTCTGAAGGTCTTTCATCATGTTTGAGTTGATCTATTCGGACCTTTAGAAAGCCAGGAGGAATGTTGATTGATACAAAGCTGAATATTTAGTTTTCACACCTGATAGTCCAGTAGAATCTGTTTGATTGAGGACCAATGTTGCTACATTTTCAGCTGCTGCAGTTCGTTTTCACCAAACCCTTTGAGAAATCTGTTCCACTCCTCACCTGTGGGGGCGCTATGCCAAGAACCACTGAAAGAAATGACACAGAAACCTCTGAAGAAGACATTGAGTTCAACTTCCTTCTTTATGAAATGTAAACAATAAGTTGAGTAACATCAGATTTTAGTTGATTTTAATTTCTCTTTTTTCTTTGGTGGAAAATCACCAGTTGTTTCTCCCACTAGCGACAGACTCTCAGGTTTGTTTTTGTTGTATTTACCCAGAATGCCTTGCGCTGTAGTCCATTTCCTGCTTTTGGAGTAGACTCTGGTCCTGGTTGGCATTCAAACCGCACCAGAGTTCATTTGAACCGAACCGAGGTTTGTAGGTGGACCAGAGTTCGCTTTTTTTTAATCCGCCTCAGAGTTTAATTATGCAGGAAGTGGACTACAGTGCAGGGCATTCTGGGTAAATAAAACCAAAATAAATGTCTAGCGCTGGCAGGAGAAATGTCTCCTGGTATTCAACCGCTTAAATCTGACGCTACTCCATTTTTTTGTTTTCGTTTCATGCTGAAGGAAGTTGCGCTCAGCGTCTTACTCAGAGGTTTTTGTCGTTTCCTTCTGTGGTTCTTGGTGCAGCGCCCCCACAGGCGAGGAGGGGAATAGATTTCTCAAAGGGTTTGGTTTGACAGTTCAACAGCGAGACGCAGCAGCTGGAAATGTAATATTCTCATTTTAAATGTCATGTTTTTATTAGCTGTACGTGGAAAATCATTGTACGTAGCAATATAAAGGCTTTAAAACATCCATCTTTAATCTGTTTTCAATCATTCTCTAATTTATTAAATGACTTTCCTCTCCATATCTTGTAAACATTTGCATGTTTTGTGTGTTTAATGTAGAAAAGGCAAAGTTTGCATCAGCCAAAGCTCACTAATGAAAGCAGTTTGAAGGTCGTGCGTCAAATTTTGTTGTAGGAGTTCATTCTAATCTGACAGATTTAATATAAATACCTTAACACTTAAGGGAGTGTTGAAGTTTTTCAAACGAACTCTAAATGTGGATGTGTAAAACGATTGAGAAAACATTTAAAAGTCCTTCACTGTCCCGTCTCTGCCGGTTTAATTACAGATTTAATTTTCTCCTGTTTCGTAGATTTTGAAGCCAGCAGATAAGAAACTGTATCCTTACGGCGGCGGCGGCGGCGGTGTGGGCCTGGGACGACCCGTCACTCCTCCACGGAACGCAGCCAAGGCCGGCAAGGCCAAGAAATAACACGCGCTCACTTCCTCTTCCTACGATTCACCTCCCTTCGTCGGTCCAACACCTTTTTTTTTTTTACCATTTCTTCCTTCCTCTCTACCTCCCAAACTTGTCCCCTTCGTCGGCACTGAACAGCAACAGACACCCAGGGTTCAGTCGGGTTTTTCTCTCTGAATGAAACACTTTTTGAAAGTTTATTTTGCTTTTTGTGTTGTATTTGTGTGGATATGTGAGCGAATGATCCAGAGAAAGTTGCTGTATTCACCATGTACTTTCCCCTCTCTTCTCATGTTCCTGTTTTCCTGTTTTTTTTATGTAAAGATTTTGGTTTTTTTCGCCTGTTTGTCATGTAAATCACACCTGGCTGCAGGGCTGAGCGGATGGGGGCCATGAAGAAGAGCTTTGGCTGTTTATGTTTAGGTCTGGCACTGTTTAATGCTAAACATGAGGTTTTTGTACATTGGCTGGGAGGGAAAGGGGAGGCGATCACAGGTGGGTATAAGGTGAATTCACTAGATTTATTTTTCTTCTTCCATTTTCAGAACCAATCATGTGAGATCACGATCATGGATGTGACATAGACACTTGTTTTTGTAGATAACTGACACCAGAATGGGTTTTATTTTATTTTTCTCTCCTTGTTTTTAGTTCACTCAAAGTTAAAGATGAATAAAAGTAACCTTTAATTTGAAGTACATCATCATGCTCATCACTTATTTGTCAGTGGCTGCTTTTCATTGGTCGTGACTTTTAAACTAAAAAAATATCTTAAGATATAAAGTAACTGATAATTATGATTATTTTTTGCTCTGGATTCTCAACAGGTTTTGACTGGAGCTGGGCGATGTGACTTAAAAGTAATTTTAAAATTAATTTTAGATGTTGATCAGTTAATTTTCTCACTTCACTTTCTAAAAAATAAATTATAAATGACAAAGTGGCTTTTATTTCAATCATACTCTGATCTGTCAGAGAATCAGGGCCAAGCTACGAGAATAGGATGTAGGCATAATATTAGCAGAAAAACTTGAAATATAAAAAGATTTTAGTTAGTTTTCTTCAAAATAGTAGTTGGCAGGAACGTTTCAAAAATTGGCTCTAATGCTCCATTTGTAAAGTTGACTTGAATTCAAAGTCCAAATAAATTGCTTTATAACACACTTGACAAGATGGCCGCTAAAGGAGTGAATTGGTGAAAAAGAAATACAGATTTTCCACAAATTAAACACTTAAAACACAAAAAGACCAATTAATCGCCCAGCCCTAGTTAAGCTAATTTTCATAAATCTTGGGTTAAATTTCGCTTTGGTTTGTGTTTGTTTTTTTGTTTTTTTTTGTTTATGTTATCAGATCCAAAGTGTAATCAAAACATCTCGCACAAACAAGCACAACTCCACATTAAACTGGGAACGTGAGGCGTTCATGAGTCCTTTAAACCTTTCAGCGTGAGTGAAATATATTGACTTATTCATATACCGACATAACATATTGACTTGTTCTAGCTTAAAGTTAGCCGGGTTAAAAGCTGCCTCTTCTTCTACGCTTCGTTTCGTACAGATTTGCTAACGTTCGCCCGGAATGTAGGTAATGCCCGGAAATGACGTGCGCTGTTAACTCTCCTCCACTTCGAAATGAGAAGTGACCAGTCAAATAAAATGGCTTTTAATGCTAAATATTTAAAAGTGTGGCTGAACGGCTTTTTTTCACTTCCTCTGCTGCTGCCTTTGTTAAAACTACAGTCAAGTTCAAAAACGGCGCCGAAGATGACGTCATAGTTCAACTTTGACCTGAGATCCCAGCGGGCTTGCTAAGCTAGCTTAAAGCTACAAGCAAAGCAAGCGCTTCTTTTTACTTTTTTAGCTTTTAAAAACGTGTCTGTGCGTGTTTTAAAATAATAATTTAAAAAACTTAGAAAATGACTGAATGCTTCTGACTGCGTTCCCAGTTTCGTGTGTCCTAAATGTGGGAAAAGAGCCATAAAAAGAATAAAATTCAATATCAAATTACTCCAATCGACTGTGAGCCCTGGATATTATGAGGTGGCGTTGCTAAAGTTACACAGTAAAAAATTAACAGCAGTAATTTTGTTTACTTAGGAACGGAAAAAAATCTGGGTGTTAATTTTTTTAAGTTATATTTTTTCTCCATGTTTATACATTTATAAATTTACTTGTTTAATCAGCCTATATATAACTTATAAATTAAATATTTAGTTGGCAATGTAAATATTCAGCTTGGAAAATAAGTATTTAGTTTGAAAATTAAATATTTAGCTTGAGGAAAAAATGTGTTAAACTAAATATTTAGTAAACACACTAAGTTTTTAATTTGGACTAAATATTTCGTTTGAAAGCAAAATATTTAGCTTAAACTTAAACATTTAGTAGGGAACTAAATATTTAGCTTCCTATATTATTAGTTGTTTTAAACTAAATATTCATAATTATTCCTTATAAATCAAGAATAAAATGGTGAAAATATGACTTGAACACTTTTTTTTTCTCTGACAGGCTAAATAAAATTATTGCCGTTAATTTTTTCACTGTGTAACTTTACAAACGACACTCCGTACAATATTCCTAATATTTCGCAGTTTGTTTTTACACTTTGCGTTTATTTGATTATACAGGGTGTTTCTGGTTAAAAAAATAAGTAAAAAACTGATAAAGCAGGATGCTGTAACTGTTAAATATTCCTCTCTGCGGAGCTTCAGGGTATCTCACTGCCCACTTCCACCAGCCTCACCGCTTTCTGTCCCACTCTTCAAGTAGAAACCTGCAGCTCTCTGTCACAGCAGGGCAATAAGGACGGAACATGGACAAAATGTTTCCTTTTATGCATTTTTTAGTTAATCTTAACATTCTGCATGGTTTTGATATATTACAACCCCTTGTTGTGTGCCTGAGAGGTCACCATGTTCAATTCACATCCAGGATCAACTCAGGAAGTGAAGTTAGATAACAAACAGGGAATCCAAACCTGAAGAGGAACTGCAGGGAAAATGGGTCCAATTTGGTTGATATTGAAACAATCTGGCCACAGTATTGGTAAAATTCAGTGATTTGTTGTGCATAAAGCTGTTTATTCTGATCTGTAAAGTAGATTTAAGAAAAAAAACCGTTTTTATGAGACCTGCAGAACTTTACGTCCATTTTCATTGTTGTTTTCATGGCTGTACAAACCGCAGCTTCGAACATCTTTCACCTTTTCCTTTCTGTTTTTGCTTCTCACCACCATTAATCTCAAATATCTTCTTTTCTGTAACATTTAAGCTTAACTGAAGCTTATCGGTGTAGGATCTTTTTAATCAATCAGGGATGTTTTTGCACCATGCACTGTTGCTGGGTAGTTTTAGATCCATTACATTAAAGTTACTATAACTAAGATTAGATAAGAAAATTACTATTAATGGTATTTTTATTTGTATATCTTTTTTGTTTTCATCTCTGTTTCAAGGTAGAAATAAATATAGAATTTGTATATTTTGTGTTTGGGTTTTTTTTTGCATCTTATATCTGGAATAAGTAACCAAAAGTATTGACATTATGGTATAATAGGAAGGATTTTCCCTCAAACTCAAGTCAAAATGAATGGAAAATTTTTATTTTTAAGTCTTGGTTTTCTGTTGATTTTATCTCTTCAGTCAGAGGCCTCTTCAGATTTGCTGCAGTACAGACTGCTACAGGAAATCTTTGCTGCCTTCATTATCTACAATAACTGAAGAATTTGAATTAATATGAATTACAACAGCATCTAATTTCCTTTTGGGTGAATAAAGTATTTTCTGATCTAATATTTGAAAATGATGCCATCAAAAAGGTTACATATACATTATACATATACTTTATGGTATTTTAAAGAATAAAATTGAAATAAGGAATACAAATAAACATCATTACAAAATAACAACTTAAGAAGAATATAAAACTTGTCAAACACAATGTACTTACAGAGTTGGGTAGTAACTAGTTACTTTTACTCAATTACATTTACTTAAGTAGCTTTTGTATTCTTATTACGCTGTACTTTTTACTCTTTACTTGAGTCATTTTATTATGAAGTATTTCTGTTCTTACTTGAGTAAAATTTCTGGGTTTTCTACCCACTGAATGAAAAACAAACATTTTAACCAAAAACTCACCAGATACAAACAAACACCTGCAGCTTCTGTTAAAGTTTCATCAGTTTTTTATTGAAAAAAACTGATATGGAATATTTTTTTCTTTTCCCTGATTTTGTTAATTTTTTTTGTATAAATTATTGTAAGTTTGGTCCTTAAAATACCAAAATTTCCACTTAACTTTATATTTTGGTCCATGTGATGATGTAATCTTTAAATATTAAATGAAATCTGATCAGTTTATCTTCAGTGAACTTTTTACAAAATACTTTTTCACTCTAACTTGAGTAATGTTCTGGACGGCTACTTTTTATTTTTACTTTAGTAAATATGTTGAAGTAACATTTCTCTTAACTGAGTATAATTTTTGATACTCTGCCCTCCAGTCCAATAGAATGTACAACAGGGTAGATTAATTTTCAAAATGTTTCGGTGTATTTAATATTTACAATACGAAGCAATAAATACCAGCTTGTTTGTAAACATTTAACACAGATGCTGACAGAAAGGATCTCCTGTTACGCTCTTTTATGCACCTAGGATGCTGAAAATTAATGCAACATTGAATGGAAATAAATCCGGTGAGGTTAAAGCTGTTCATGTTTATATTCCAGGATGTGAGTTCATTCACTTGTTTATCCTGGGAATGCTGCTTGGCTTTCTTTAAAAACCGAAACTATTCTGAACAGAAACTGCACTCAGCTGCCAACACAAACTTTCTCCTTCTTCACAACTGCTGATTCTCATCCTGTTTATAAAAACATTACTGACAGATCTTCCCTGCAGACACAGCAGCTTTCTGTTCATAGAGGCTCAAATACTTGAGATGCTTTAGGATTCCCACAGCCGTTACTTTGGATTGTTTCCAGTTCCAACTTGTCCACAGTGTTGAAGACTGAATTCCTGGCAAACATCCAGATTACAGGAAAAGCTATTTAAAGTTAAACCGCGACTCTAATAAAGGTTAAATCAGCAAAATTAACCATTATTTATTAGCTTATTGTCAGTATAGGTTTTAAATATGTGATCTGACTGTGATCCGTTCCCCGTTTGTGATTATTTTGAGCTGCAGTGATGTGCCAGTCATGGCCGAGGCGGCTGGACCTGCCGGCTCATTTTGAATGAACAGTCAAATCTGATTTACACTGGTATTAATTTTGTGTCATGAGTAAGTTATTTTTAATAAAGAAAGAAAGAAGTAACATTACTGTCTAAACTATAAGATGGTTAAGACTATTTAGGATTAGTTCTATACACGTTCAATAGCTGAATATCATAATATAACCTAATTATGAGACCATATTTTTTTCTCTCCCGTTTAAAAGTTGTAAAAACAGACCAATTCAGCATTAATCAATTAATCTTTTATAGCTGTAATGGTTTAAAAACAAGTTTTTAAAATTATATTTCGAGATTCTGACTTCTCAGTGTGATATGGGGAAAGAGAAAAAGTGTCAGAAATGTCGGGAAAAAAATATAAATTGTAAAACTTTGTGAGCCACAAATACTTAAGGCGTAATTTAATTAATTGAATCAATGTTCTCCACAAGGTTGGCACTGTGAAAAGGTAGCATAAACTATAAGGAACCGGATTTTAATGACTAAAATACTAACTATGTCTCTTATATTTTAAGATTAACTTAAAAAAACAACCAGTTTAGCAAACTACTTCTCTAATAAAATATAGTTTTGTCCCGGTTTCTGCAGTAGAAATTATTAAAATAAATAATTAAATACTACCCTGCTTTCGTGACGCGCGTCTAGTGAAGAGACATTTAGAACCGACCGATTCAGTTCTTTTAAACGAATTAAGCCAAATAATTCGGATCTCAGTAAACATGTTGAATTCCCATCACTACAGCTCACTGTACTACAAGAGGTTCTCACCCTTCTCTCCACTGCCAAGGCGGCAACGCCCACTAACCAGCTGGCCAATCAGAGAGCTTGGCACGCTTTGCTTGCGTAACTGAAGTTGGCCTCAGCCAATAGGGAATTCCGTGGGCGTGGTCATGACTAGTTTGGTTGTCCTGGAGGTTTCTCATCAACTTTTAGGCGATCTTTGCAAAGCTAATTTACGACATATTTAAAACATTTCCGTCGCGTTTTACTGGAATGTCGTACGTTCGTCCTCTTCGGGATTCACACCGGGATTCGTTTCGTTATCGCCATCCAACCAGCCAGGACACGGAGTGACGACCAGACTCCATTTTCGTTTGCAGCTGATCGGCGGAGAGCTAGCTACTTTATGTTGCTAGGCTAACTTTCGCTTCCAGGCGATAACTTGTCTACCTGGCGGTGCTTTCGTCGACTACAAAAAGACTCCCAGGTGGGTTTCAGGTCCCGCATCTTCTAATTAGGAGGCTGGTTTAAACATTAGACTGCAGGGTGTAGATTTAATCAGCTAAACGATGCAGTAACGTTCCGTTAGCTGCAGGCCGCTAACCGTTCAGCCTCCTCCCTCCTCCGATCAGAACACAGCGAGCTAATACTCTACATAACCTCACGGGACCTTGTTTTTATCCCACTATTGAACGTGCAAGTTCACAAAATGAACGATCTACATGAAGACATCGTGTGCTGCTGATCTGAGCATCTAAACCAAGCCGCCCAGCTTGTTCTCTGCAGACTGGTTGTGCAGAAATGCTTCAGGTCCCTGTAACGTCTCGTTATTTTGACCCCTGTTATTGCAGCATGCTGATGGTGGGAGGCAATGGACGGCTACACTAGAATGAGTGTGAAGGAGTTGTGTGAGACGGATGACCTGGCCACCAGTTTGGTGCTGGACCCTCTGCTGGGCTTCAGCACCCATAAAATGAACATCAGGTAATCAAAAACACTGTCAGCTGGCAGCATGTGTGGAACACATGCACCTCGGATAAGAACTAAAATGACTTCAAATTACTCCAAAATCATGTAAAACTAGGATTTTTACAACAGGGTTTCTCAGTTTTTACTGTAATCAGTGAAAAGTTGTTGCTACTGATCATATTTCTCATCATTTTGAGGTATTTTCTTGTCATGACAGGAATATATGGAGGTTCAAAAGCTACGAAATATGTTGTTTTTACTATTTTCCATCAATACATTTGAATATATTGTTAACTGTTTGCAAGTTAGTGACAAAAATCTAATGTTTTTATGCAGCATTATTTGTTACATACAACAACCTGAAAAAGAAGCAAAGAATAAATAAATTGCTTTTTATTATTATTAAAGCAATACCAGTTTCAGATTTCACAATTGGCATTAACATCAGCGTTGTTGAATATTCTACCTTTTAACTGTATGTAGGATAAAAGCAATTTAATCTGTTGTAATGGTTTATTGAGCCAAAAATGATTCTGCATAGTTTATTTATCATTTTTACAGCTACAGGTTTGAATGCTGTTGTTACAGACCAAAACACCTGCTTGCTCCAGATCTGATTTTAGTATTTTACCTCACTTTCTTTTATAAAAATGAAGTTACAAATGATAGAAAATATTCTCAAAAACTGTCTTTTATTTCAATCTTTCTTTTAACAGTTGTATAGCAGAACATTTTTGCTTAATTTCTCGAATAAAGTTGTGAAGTTAGCAGAAATAAGATGCAGTTTTACCAGAATAATAACTTAAAATGACAGAAAAAAAAACGTTTTAGTGAGAGAAAATCTTCTGGAGTGAATTAAAAAGTGAAGTTGATGCGACGCATTTATGCTACTGGTAATAATTTGATGCTGATTTGTTAAAAGATTAAGTATTTAGTATTTTCTGTAAAACTTGTACCTTCACAAGACTCAACATTTAATTTTTATCGTGCTTTTACTGTTTTATTGTTGCCGTGCGACTTGTGGTATCAACTGTTGGAATTTTCCTTGTGTTTTTAGCCTTTATTCACAAACATTTCCCGCTGATTTTTAGTAAACATTGACGACTCTGCGTCTCCCAAAATATCTAAACGGCTCCCTCTGTTCCTCTGTGTTTGTCGATTTTAACCGGTCGTAATTTCCGTTCCAGTCCGGCACCAGAGATCAGACGTTGGGGTGTTCTCAAGGAGACGCTGCTGCGGTTCCAGCGAACACATGACTTCAACGCCACGTTTGAGGCGCTGACGGTCGGCGAACTCGCTGGCGACTTCTTCAACGCTCTGGGGAGCCACCGGCAGGAGCTGCTGAGACAACATGTAGGCAGCGGCACCAGGACCTCACACTCACTCTGTTTTGTTTGCTGAAATTTAAACGATTAGCTTTATATTAGTTTTGCATCATCAGTTTGCTTCTTTTTCCCCCCCCCCAAACCTGAAGATAAAAGCGGTTTGTAAGAGAAAACGTCAATATTATGTGTTTTCAGAGCTTAGATTATGAGTTTAAACTTGAGTTTCTTAGATGCCAAACATAAATCACAAATTGTGTTTTAAAGAATCTATATTTAGTGCCTTGATGATTTCTGGAAACGTGTAAACAAAAAATACAATCAGTTATGAAGTCTCTATGAACAACATTGTCCTTCAAAGAAGCGCCAAGAGAACCAAACTGAAGCGCTCAGTCATCCAGTTTGTTGTAGAAAGAGAGAAAAATAATAACACAAATAGAAATTATTGCGCTCGTTCTAATTTGTCTTGCAGCTGTGACAGGCCAACATATCGACTCAAATTATTACGTTTTAAAATTTACTGGAAAAAAACAATTATTTTGGTTGTTTAAAAAAATGTGGAAATCTGATGTTGGATGTGTGGAACAGTTTGTGACTTTAGCAGCTGTTCTTCACGCATATATTCATGTTTTACACTCAGCCTTCCAGATGTGACAGTTTTCACACCTAAAAACTAAAAATGGGTCCAGTTTGTTTTGCGTGTTCATGTGGGGCTTCGTTCACACTGGAGCCACAGAGACGCGTTGTTACAAAGTTTCTGTTGTTACTACAAAGTGAGGCTGTTTAAGCTGACAGGAAAGGAAACAGAAAATAGCAACATGTGGCTAAACCTGAAGGCCAGGATGAACAAGCACGATTACAGGCTCATTCATATGAACTTAATCATTTATCTTTGTAAATGCTCAGTCAATGTAACGTCATGTGGCTTAAACATAAACTCAAATCTTTTCATACCTCTTTGAGGTCCCATCTGTGAAGAACTGCAGCTTTAGCACAAACTTATGGAATTTGAGAAGACTAGATAATATGTTTAAGCTAAATCTGACTTCAATTGGTACAAAATATCAAAGGAGTACGCCTTGGAATTGTAGGAAAGGAGGGGACATATTATGCAAAATTCACATTTTTCATGTTTTTGTACTTCCACTCGGGCATGAACTGCTTCCAGCACAAGTGCATAAGAAAAAAAACAACAACTAAACATCCAGCCCGTTTCTAGCAGTAAATTAATGTTTGGAGTCTGGAGAATGAGCCGTTTTAAAAACATCAAGTTCAAGTCACATTCTTTGGCCACTGCCCGTTACCTAGCAACCTCAGTGGAATTCTGCACGTTACCTAGCAACCCAAGCTGAGCACCAACACGTTTGGTCAGCTGGTTTTACCGCTGTACAATGGCTGCTGGAAAAAAAAACAAAAAAAAAAAAGAGTGTTTTGTTGTTGACTTAACATTCAGAAACAACTTACTGCGTTCCTGTTGGCTGCGCAGGAGGTTCCACTTGTGTTTTTCACAGATGAACGGTTGTGTAATCGTGTGCCATTTTCAAATGTGAATGTGAACAGCAGCTTATTAAGATTTAAAGTGACAAGAGGCCCTAAAACCATCTCCTTCTGAAACCAAACAGACTAAAATCTCACTATCTAAGGATGATTTTGTCCAAAAAAAAATGTAGCACATGTGTTTTGTTCAGTGCATAGAGCCGCCCTGACCTGTTCAAGGAAGCATGATGGGTCACCGTTATGTGTTGTTGGCTGTGGCTGCAGGTGTATCGCTACCTCAGCGCCTTCCTGCTGGACAGTGGGATCAAGATCGAGCCGTGTGACAGATACTCATCGGAGACCAACGGGGCGAAGATAACGGCCACCAGGCATTGGTAACTCCTGGCTCCCTCCTCCTCCTCCTCCAGCTGCCGGTTCCAGTCCTGCCCTGGTCTCTCACAGCTGCGTCTGTCCGTCTGTCCTGCAGGTTCGTCGGAGAACCGGTGGAGGTCCTGCTGGGCTGCATAGCGGAGCTGAACCCGGCGGACGGCGTGGTGCTGAGGGCAGGGGTCAACGACTTCAGCGTCATGTACTCCACACGCAAACGCTGCGCGCAGCTGTGGCTCGGCCCCGCAGCCTTCATCAACCACGGTGAGCCGCTCCTCAGGAAAAACGGCAAAATGCGACATTTTTTCATCCAATTAATCAATCAGACTCAGAATCAGGACGGATCTGGAACACGCTTTTTTTTTTTTTTTTTTTGGGCCGTACTAGAATAAAGTGTAATTGCGCATCCACTACAGTAGGGGGCAGTGGCGCTGTCATTGTTACTTCTGTCACGTTTGCAAGCTGCTGTTAAAACCTTTTTGTTTTTTGAGTCAACAAAAAGCTCCGACTGCGTTCTTCTCCGTTATTCAACCTAACTCTCCCCAACATGGAAAAGTTTTTAACAGGGATGAAAAGAAAAGCGGAGAGAGACAAAGATGA
>CAEGAF010048380.1:0-11356 GCA_903067075.1 Micropoecilia bifurca
ATCCATGATCTCACACAGAGACATGTTTCTGTTAGCCACTGGCTTGGACGAGGACCCATAATTTGCTCCCACACACAGTGAGGAGAGTAATAAGGGACATAAAGAAGATATCACTGTTAGTTAACTCTTTTCTCACAACTATACATGGGATCCTTGTTAAGCTGTTGGCTGATTAGAGCTCTTTATCTGCTTGGCTGCATCCTCCCTCCACTCTCCTCCCTTCCTGGCACATTAAGGAACATAAATAATGTACTGTGTCAATGAGCGCTGTTGCTTTGCACAGCTCTGGTACTGCTGTTTGCTGCCACTTGGTGGCAGTCTCAAAAACAAACAGAGCAAAGTTATCCTGATGCAGGCAATTTTTGTTAATGTGGGGATGTTTGTTGTGACCCTTTTACTTAACCTAATTATTTAATTCAGTATGATTACGGGGAAATAGCTTAATTGTCTTCTTTGTATTTTTGTGAAATACTTTCCATAAATTTACTGGGATTAACTATAATCCTGTCGTTTTAATGTGTTAAAAATGTGCATCATCCAACTGTAGAAATTTCAACCATGGTCTACCATCAAATTGAATAACTTGAGCTAGACACTAATTATTTATTGTAAACTGTATAGTTTCTTGAAATAATGATTTCTTCCCATAACAATTCATTTTTGAGGAAAATGTCATAATGTAACTCTTAAATCCATAGACGATGCTCCAGGTACTTTTTTCTGATCAAGGGAGGATTTGTTTAGTTCAGCAAATAAGCATAAAAGCTCTGGACTTTATGGGTTGCCCTGGAACATCCTAAATAATGAAGGACCCAATTTGGGCCAGATGATTGTACCTTTGGACAAAGTTCAATGTTCCAACAGAACAACAACCTCAAGAATGCATTAAAACGTGTTATTAAATGGTCATAGCTGTGTACAATAAAGGTTCTAGAATGGCTACAACATTAATCCCATTCAAAATGTGTGAACTTAAAAAACAGATCCCTGACAGAAAAGTTACTTATTTAAAAGTTCTGGCATTTGACAGGGGCCAATTATCTATCCAGAATTTAACAATGTCTGCACTCAAATCTTCTTGTTGAAAAATAATTGAAATTGTCCATAATACATAATACATAATCTTATAAAAATAACACTAAAATATATAACTAATACCCAGAAATTATCAAAATTGATTTCATTATGACTGAAAAATTCCAACCAGAACTATTTATATTGATCTTAGCTATGTTTTCATTAAAAAAAAAAATATATATATATATATAATAATGTAGTGTGCTGTTACCTTGCTATGAGCAACTATTCTAAGAGTAAAGGTTGCCAAGTAGAGAGAATTCATCACAAAACTCAGCTGGTTCCTGGACTCTTCCAGAAAGTCTTCCAGCCCTTCGTACCACAAACGTTTCACGTCCGACCACACCATTCCTAGAAGGGTCAGAAATTGACCATCAGATACACTCACATAACAGACACACTGATTTTTGCAGCTATGTGGAACTTTTTTTTGGATTAACCCATAAGCCATCTGTCAGATTGAGTCGTAGGGGACACAAAGGGTACGATATGCAAAAATTAGTATTTAAAGAGAAAAAAAATGTATCCAGTAGGATTTAGGGAACCATGTGGCATTTAATAAAAATGGGAAGGAGCTTTCTTCAGAAACAAAAATCCATTAGTTTTGCATGTAAACAGATTATAAAAACAGCCAATGTGTATTTACTGTGATTCAGGGATGACTTATCTGTCAGGAGTTTTAAAAGGAAGCCAGCAAAGAAGTGACAGCCTTTGGCACAGAAAACCCTAATAGCTGTTTCTTCACCCACTCATTGTGTTTGAGAAATGAGACACACAAACACAACATGAGAAACATTAAGACACGTCCATGCAGCCGCGTGCAAAGGCTCACACACTCTTACAGCATCTGATTTCTCCATTAATGGGAGGCAACTGGCTCAAGGGAGAAGGAGAAATACGAGAAGATGGGTGCAGCTGGAGACAAAACAGTCAACAACAGAGAGCAGAAAAAAATTAATGCTGGGTGTAAAGATCAAACTCATGCAGGGAGTTTCATAGCTGCTCACATCCTGCTAACAAAATATTTTAGGAAAGGGCAATCATGGACACCTCTTTTCTATTTTCCTAACGGTGAATGTCGTATTAATGCAACAGAACTCCTGGTGTGCAGATCACATCTTGTGAAAAGAAAGCTTTACAAATACTCAACCTGATCTCGGATGTTCTTTTGCAACAGATGAAGAATTATTTCACCTCTGCGGAACACACGCAGAACCCAGGTTCACTTTTCTGTCGCGACTCCACTGACGTCAAATTGAAAATGTCCCAACATCCATTTCTCTAACGTTGAACGAATTAATCTCACTGCTTCTGCTACAGAATTCTATTACCCGTCAGGTGCTGTTAATAGAATGATTTATCAACCAAGCGGTGAGCGGAATGAGACCTACAGCACAATAAGCTGGAGTGGGGAGGATTTTACAGCCACTTACAAACATCCCAGCAAGAAGCCAGAACCATTAACGAGACCCAAAGTGCATGATGATAATGGCTTCTTGGCAGACGGGGAAGGTAGGGAGGGAGGTTGCTCTCCAGAGACAGTCCATTTATAAATGTGACTTTTTAGCTGCCTCTGATAAGCAAGTAGGGGCATATAATTTTGGTGTCTTGCATAAATATTCATGCTGCAAGAGCTGGAAATCTTTTACTTTTCTAAATGCGTATAATGCATCTTATTAGGACATAACGTGATAGACCAAAATAAAAGTCAAGGGAAAATAATAACTTGTTTTGCAACTGTGGCGTGCAGTTGAATCCAGAGCCAGGATAGTTAGTAATTTACTAACGGCCGGTTTGTAGCTACAGCTGCTCTGGGGCAGACTGACAGAAGCAAGGCTGCAATTTTGCACCAGCAGCCCTTCTGACTAACACCAACTGGCAGGTTGGGTGAAGTATCTTGCCCAGGGACAGAAATTACGAAGGTGGGCGGACTGGGAATCGAACAGGCAATGCTCTCTCGCCCCTATTTGTCTCTGAGCTTTGCAAAAATTTAAATAGTTAGATGTTGTCAAATTTTCTTTGCAAAAATAATTACGACTCTGTCAGATTAGTGTTTGCGAACATCAGTTTTAGTGACTCGATTTGTGTTTGGACTTTGAATAGACCATTCAAGCCCATGATTATTTTTTGTGATGTAAGCTGAATCTTTCTTGAAATCTAAGATCTGTTGAATCTTTTAACAGATTTTCTTCCATCTTCTCATCAACACCTCTGACAAAACCACACCTAATGCATCCTTCATCAGATAGATACCTTACCTATGATCCAGAGGATCAGCAGGTAATCAATCATTTCGAGTGGGGGGCCCATCATGTTCTTCTTGCTGTCATTGTAGACCAGAGAGTACAGGTTGAGCAGCAGCAGGAAGGTGAAATAAGAGGCGCTGTGGATGATGAACTTCACGAACGGCGTGTGGATTATCTGGCCGACTCGGGAGCGGGGCACCAGCAGGTAGCAGATGGAGAGGAGCGGCCAGAGCAGCGCCAGGCTCAGGACCGTACCCATCTTCAAACAGGTGTGCTTCCGTCGGTAGCTGGCCATCTCTCCGAACCAGACGGTGTTGAGGAACTGCTGACAGTTGGACTGAGCCACGAACTGTGAAGACGGACAACACAGGAATTGACAGACATAAGAAAAAAATAATAATGATAATAAGACTGCTTTTTAAAGCATCACTTTTATTCTTATTTACAACTACACTTAACTTTGTGTCAATAAATCACGTTAAACCCCATGTAGACCTGTCGCAATAAACGATAAATCGAGTGATAAAAAACTTATCGTGATAATTTTAATTATCGTGATAAGTGCAATAAGTGCTGAAATGCACCGTTTCAGCTGTTTGGGATTCCCATAGGTAATTTCCCATCAGAAAGCAGGAGGAGAATCCGTGCTTTCTGATTGGCTGCCTGTCACATTCAGCGTTAAGCTCCCAGTTGGGGAAAACCCCTGATTTAGATCAGAGTGCCCCCCACACCCCAACTCCCGGTCCGCTGTTGCGCTTTATGTTGCAAATTTCTGTTCGCAACCCCCCCCCAACAAAATTTCGATGATGTTATCGCTTATCGCCATAAATCTTTAGGCGATTAATCGACCAGCAAAATCTGTTATCGCGACAGGCCTAACCCCATGTGTTCTCTGACTTAAAGCACCTTTTGAAAATAACAAGCTAGTACTAAACATACTTTTCATTAAGCTAACAGTTCTGTATTAAAATGTTTTCTATTTATTGGTCTGATTAAATATTGTAATTTTAATGTCATGTTTTCATTAACTGTAAAAGGAAAATCATCATAATTAACAGCAATAAAGGTTTGACACCGGCCTGTGTGTAATTAATCTACATAATGTGTTTCACTTAGTGAATTAAGTGACTAAGATAGATGAAGTTTTTAATATTATTCCGATTTCTTGATTATGGCTACACACAAAACTTTGAGAGTGTAAGAAAATATAAAAAAAAACCATTTCAGAAGTGTAAATATGTTTCCTTTGATGTGAGAGCACACTTATGTCCTGTGTATTACTGGAAACATTGTTGAAAAACCAATAAAGATAATGTTGAAAAAAAAGAAGTGTAAATATGTTTACAAGGCACTACCAAGTTCAGCATTTTGTCCTCAATCTGCATAAATAGCTATTCAAATAATTTTTTTCTCACTGATTCTTATGTGCTTCTTTCTTGTGTGCAGCTTTAGATGTAACCATATTAATGTTTTATTCTAAAGTAGGAAGCACTGGGCTGCTAGTTGTACAACACAAGGCATATTTTTCACACAGAACCTTGCAGGCTATAAATCATTTAGCAGCTTCAATCTTAGAGTTTAAGTTTATCTTTGACTGCTGTTGCCTTAAGGAAGCACTTTAAACTACCAAACTTCTGTTCCCTAAAGACAAGTTCACAACGTGCTGCTGTAGCTCATAAATATGACAGCAAGTACAGCACAGGAGATCAATAACAAAAGTAATAAAACCTGTACGGTTTTGGAGTTGCAGACTTTCTCCAGCCTACCTCTTTTTGGTTGTACTTGATGGCTAGCTTAAGCCGGCTCAGGTTCATGCGCTCCTCCAGCAGGCCCCTCTTGTCGACATGATCTTCACTGGAGGTGTGATTGAGAATCACTTCCAGCTCTCGAGAGTTTCGAGCCTGAGCCAGAAGATCCTTGGCAAACATCTTGCACTGTTTCGCCAGCTCTTCGTAGTCATTCCTACAGCATAGATAGGTTTTTAAACATATTCTGTTCAGATCTATAGCTTATAGCATCATTGTTTGTGCTGAAAGGGAGAGACCTGCACAATTTTTACTTTAAAATTCCATAGTTTCTTTTTAGATTGAAGTAACAGACAGGCCCTTCTACGAGAACATTACTCACAGAAGTAACAGTGTTATTTAACTATTTTATTAAAAGGATAAATCCAAAAGTGAAAGATGAATTTATGGCAATTTATGGCCTGAGTGCTGAATAGATTGACAGAGAGATGGCTAATGAGTAAGTAATATTTTCACCTGAATTCAACCTCGACGAGGCTGAGCTCCTTCAGGTCTGCGCTGAGCTCAAATGCTCGCAGTATGGGGTCCTCCTCGGTCAGCATGATGAGGGAGGGACTCGCCAGGCAGCGGTAGATGTCGAGTCGGAACCTGAAGGACAAAGTTTTATTAAGAAAAAAAAGAAACAGCACATAGCCAATACTAGGGCACATGTTGTATAAACTAATTAAGGTTCATTAACTCTATGTAAGTGCTTTGGTGTGCAATTACATACCATAGTTGCTTATTTAGAAAAATAAAAACAAAGGTAGTGTAAAATAAAGAAAAACAACAACAACAAATGCTTATTCAAAGTGAGATTACGGTACTGCAATTAAAGATGGATTTGTTTTTACACATCTTTACCAGATGTTCCAAAAATGTGGATGGTGTAATATTTATATTCTTAAATCATTGAATGTGCAAAAAAGGGTCAATTGGAAGAAGTTAAAGATCTTAATAGTAAACTTTATGAAGATGACAAAGAAAGGATGCAGTAAGACGATCAATCAGCATGAAATGTGCTGAGCTACAGATGCATCAGTTGTTTTAAGGTTCAGCGTGGCCCAACCACAGTCCTGCTACAAATGCTTCAAAGCTAAATGTTAAGGCTCAACATTCCCAACAAGCAGATGTATGCGTTGAATAAAATAAACATTCAGTTTTCTAGTCTCTTGAATTGAACCTTCTTAAAGTTCTGTGTTGCTTGGCAGAGAAGCCACACATTGATTCATTCAGACCGCTGCGTGGGACAGAAAATAAAATTGCCCAGCAAAACAACTCCGTAAAATCACATCTTTCAATCCAAGGTGGAATCCGAAAGCAAAACGTACCAATTCCCCTGGGGAAAACACAGTGTTTTTTTTTTCTCCCTTTTGTTTAAGTTAGACTTGAAATCTCTTTTTGCATGTCAGAGTAAAACAGCTACATAGTACAAATGCTAAATGCTGTTTCTTGCTCAGCAGAAAAAGCGACACATTGCGTCAGTAGTCCTCTGTGTCATAGAACATAGACATAAAACACTTTTTCTACAAATGATTGCTTTGCATACAACAAGCTATCATGAAAACCACTTTATGTCGGTTTTCAATAGCTATAAGTCATTGCAATAGCATGTACCTGGAGTGCCTTAAGCTGTCCTTCTTGTTTTTAGCATTGCACAGCATGCACTCGCAGCCTACAGCGTGAGGCCGAGGGAGGGAGATGTCCTGTTTTAGCAGCATGGTGAGGATCTCATAATTATTTCTGTGTGCTGCCAGGATTACTGGAGCCACATCCATTGTGGTGGAGTACTCTGGGTTCTGGATCCGCTGCATCAGTTTCTGAAAAGCAAAGCAAAGCAAGTATTAAAAACTTAAAAAAAAAATTAAAATTAAAATTACATGCTGTGGTACGTCTGGAAAGATGTTTTAATCACCTGCAATAACATGGGACTTACAGCGATAGAGGGCTTGGATGAGCGTCTTGGTCTGTGGTTGAGGAGGATGTCCACAGCACCCACAACCTCCGAGTCTATGGCCACCAGCAAGGCATCTGTGGCCTTACAGAAAAACACCATTTTAGAAAAAAGAAAAGAAAGAAAAGAAAAGAAAAGAAAAGAAAGATTTTAGCAAAAATCCCCCCCAAAAAAGCAGAGAGAGGAAAAGAAAAATTTAAAGTGCTTTGCTAAAGTACTCAGACTGTTTACCGGCTTTTCACATGTAGTCTACCTATTTGAAAAATACTTCATTTAAACTGGTTGCAGAACATTTCCAAAGATTGCCAAAGGAATTCAATAGGATCTAGGCCTGGACTTTAACTGGACATGAAACTGACCTAAGAGAGTTTTATTCCAAAGAAGGTTTGGTATCAGCTTCATTTGCAAGTTAAATATAAATGGTGAATAACTACCAAGAAAAAATAATAGTTATGCATATTGATGTTCGTGCTAAATAGGATCTATAAAAAAGGGAACTGCAATGTAGAATATACAAAGAACTCCCAGTGTAAATTCAGTGACATGCAAAACAACATTTGCAGGTCACTGGATCTTCATTTCTGACGTACCTGGCAGCCATACTCGAGCAGAAGCTGCAGGATGTCCAGGTTTTCGTTCTCGATGGCGATGGTCACCGCGTCCCGGCCCAGAACGTCCACGGAGTTGACGTTGAGCTCCCCGTGGCGGTTCTCCTCCAGCAGCTTCTTCACCATGTAATAGTCACCTGAGAAGACAAAAATTGTTCACAAAACTCACAAGAGGCTTTCGAGTGATTCTTTCGAAGATGTTTAAAGGGACACGCCTCCAGACCTCAGCAGCGGTTCCAAGGAAAGTGGTGAGACAGAGCAGGAAGCAGCCTCCTAAATCTTGGCTTAACAATAACATCTCCCTCAAAGCAGAGTAACTTGGCTTCTCCGCTGTGTTTACAGAGGCTTTATATGGTGAATTTGTGAACTTATCAATGACTCGTTGAGAATGCCCATGCCTCTGTGCTATTTGACCTGCGTTCAACTCATCAGCTTCATCTCCTTGTTAGGAGCTGTGGAGGTTCAGCAGATGAATCATGTAACATGCAGACAGTTACACATCCAGCCTCCCTCCCCTTCACCCCTAATTTACGGATTATGTTCTACTTGCTGGCCTGACTATATCACTGCAGGTACATACAAGCTTCTAGGACATGAAAAGCCCAACACAGCTCAAAAGAGGGGAGGGGGAGGGAAGAAAGATGGGCGAACCTTTCTCGCATGCCAGCAGGAAGAGCTTCTCGTCCAGCGTCGTCTCCTCTTTTACTTCTCTCACGTCTTTCAAGGCCAGGAATTTGTCGGGGGAGGAAGTGTCCGTGCCCTGGTACAGAGCTGCCATTACGACGGAGAGCGAGTACGGCCAAGCACTGATGTGCATCCCACTAGAAAGCTGCGACCATCACACAAGAAAGCCCGTCGTCGTCATTGTCATCGCTATGAGTCGCTGGACAGCGGAGGAATCCTTCCCGGAGCGAGTCGGAGCCGAACCGAGTGCTGGTTTACAGCGTCGTCATCGGGAGAAATCTTCATGTGTGGTCAACACACTCCGAGAAACGGAACCTTCTGCTACCGACTATCCGACGTCAGACTCGATTCAACTGGATTGACAGAGTCAAATGTCTGCTTACGCCCAGAAAAACCCCCAAAACAAAACTGTCGTTCCCTTCGCCCTGTTTACACGCACCATCTTCTGCCCCACATCGCAGGTTTACTGCTGGGATCTTTTTGGTCCTGATGCTGCTGACGAGGACGCTACTGCGCATGTTTCCTCCTCCGAGTGGCAAGCGGTTTCTTCGTGCACGCGCGGCGCCGTGTGTGTGTGTGTGTGTGTGTGTGTGTGAGAGAGACTCAGAATTACGTAACAGTGCTGCTTTGTGTACTGTTTGTGCTGACCGTATAGGATGTGCAGAGGCAGAGATGCAGCAAAAAGAAACACAATGCTGCGAGTTATTTACAGAGCTTTGCTACAGCATTTATGCACCTTGAATTTATTTGCACGCTGTACTGTTAGACATCAAACCATCCTTGTTTATATGCTCTGCGGAGTAGATGTCCCTGCTATTATGTTGTGCATATATTAAGCAAATGTTATTCTAAAGCTGCTCTTTGATTGCAGCGTTTGATTTATTACGTTTTTTAAAAAAAATTAAATATTGTTTGGTGACCCTGAAAAAAGCTAATTGAACTTTTCACAGCCTTCCTTCAGCAAAAGCAAAAAAAAAAACAAGAAAAAAACATAAAGAAATAAAAAAAACACACCATTCTTTAATAAAGGACAGTTTTGTGGGGTGCCTGGCAAATATGTCAACAGATGCTGGCACTTTAGGTATGGATGTTTGTAGTTCCTCTTGTTTGTTTCTTCTGTGAATGATGTTCTCCTAGCAGGGCTTGTCAATTTAGATTCAGATGGTCAGAAATGATTTGCTTAACTTGCAGTTAGATGATATTATTTTCATGACGAATTACAAATTGGCTAAACTACAAACACTGTAATGCAGGCATCGGATTGCTTTGATCTACATATCTTGCATCTGTATCCATATCTATAAACTAAGCGACAAAGTAATTAAAAAATAGATAAAGCAATGGTTCTTAAGGTGTCCTAAGTTTAGGAAACTGTTTTATTTACATTCCTCTCCTGTTCCTCGATATTTACAGTTTGTTTGTTTTTTACACTGATTTCTAACAGATCTATAAACCACATTCACAAAACCCCTGCGTTTATATTTCGATTAATATACATCCATACTTACGTACATGCATTCTTTTTACAGTACAGATGACTTTGCTGTTTGAAATGGAATTCACGGTATCAGAGTAAAAGAAACTGAACACACTTGTCAAATTTTGACAAACATGTTAACGTATGATGTTGATCTTTGATCAAAGCATTGATAGATTATACTTTTGCTAGACTCAATATCTCAGCACACTAGGATAGAAATCGTAGAAATCGTATCAAAGTTTATGTTTGGGTTATTATCTGCATTAAATTTAGTGGCCAGTAATGGAGGCTTAACTGCGCAATAGATATGTTTGGACATCTATTTGTGAAATTAATTATATCTAGACTGATGGAGTCCTTGCCAGGCCTTAATGGAGCAGATGTGGAGTTTTCCACCAGCATGTCAGAACACTTACAAACATCGTTAGATGTTTTACCAGAGAGGACTCAGGAAGTTGGGATTATTTTTGCAGTTTGACAAAGTAGTGCTAGCAGCTACTAACATAAATAAAAAGTTCTGTCAAAAATGAAAGTCTGGCAGGCAGTTGGGTAAAAAGAAGATTTTACATGAAACCCAGACTCAATCCCTTAAAATGATTTGATTAGAAGCAGATCCTTGACAGGCATATGTGTGCTGTTGGGAAAAAAGTAATTGTTTATTCTGCGCATTTTATTTGTTCTATATGCTAAGTAAACTCTGTATTTACGAAATTGAATAGCTGATGTGTTAATTCAACAAATTCTCTTTTTTTCTAATTTGATTTTATTTATTCACATCACCTTTTATTTGCTGCTTCTTATACTGAAAGAAAAAATAAATTGAATGAAACTGTTGTTTACAGAATCACTACATTGAAATAGGCCTATGTCTTAAATTTCTGGGGGGTTTATATAAATTAAATGCATTGATTGTGTTATTGTGAGGGTTGAACGCTCCGTTATCCAGCAGAGGGCAGTCTGTTCAAAGTTTTTAGAACATCTAAGTATTTTCACTACCGACAAAGCATGTGAAGGATGCAGGCAAATGCGGTCATATTCTTTATGGAAGGAAATTTTAATTCTCTTTTTAGATCATTAGGCCTAATTTAAGATTTTCTCTGAAAAAGCTGCTATTTCATTGTGATTACTATTTTTTGTATAATCAAAAATGATTAAATATAATACATTCAAATACATTTTTTGAATTTGATAAAATAAGAAAAAAAAACATGTGGCCATTACAGATGGGCAAACCTATGGTTGGGGTTAAATGGTCATTTCACTCAATTCCTCCCCTGGTTGAGAAGAAAATTAAAGAAGCTTTAAATTTCAGTTTGCCACTTCCTCAGGAAAAGCTGACAGATGTCTTTACATCTGTCTATCATACGCTACCCTAACAAAGCAAAACAAAGAAAAGTCCTACAACTGTTTCATTTAGAAGCCTGTAGGTTTACGCAATTACAGGATGAGCCCACATATTCTCTGATGTCTGTATGTTTGCTTTTTAATTAATAAAAGGTATTACTCTTTCTGATTCCATATAT
>CAEGAF010048425.1:0-11822 GCA_903067075.1 Micropoecilia bifurca
ATATATAGCACCGTTTAATGTTTATTAATGCTTTGATTGTAATGTATTTTAGCATATGGCCTTTTTAAGTCTGTATTCTCCAGTTAACAATTAATTGATGACTGAATCAGTTAACAAGTCTTTAAATAATTAATTAATTACGATTAATTCGATTAATCGTTTTCACCTGAAGCATCAAAAAAAAAAAGTCAAACTCTAAAATGAGACAGTTATTAGGATAAACTTGCTGGTCTCTCTGATGGACTTTAGCTTTTCTTTGACAGGACACCGACTCCGGGATGTACACATGCGTCGCCTCCAGTCCCACAGGGGAATCCAGCTGGAGCGCGATGTTGACTGTCAGAGGTACTTTCACCAAAACACTTTCTTACTCCTCACACACTTCATCTGAGAGCCCCGTCTGTTGACTTAACGCGAGAGAATCTGTACCGGTTTCAGCCAAACCGATGATCCAAGCAACTGTCACATCTCTCTATGTGTCGCAGAGGAAGGAGCCTCTTCAGGATCCGGAGTGTCTGAGTTCATCCAGCTTCCAGGACCGCCGCAGAAACCTGTGGTTACCGAGGTGACCAAAAGCACCGTCACTCTGACGTGGCAGTCCAATCCTCACGAAGGCGGAGACGCTGTCACCTCCTACGTCATTGAGGCCTTTAGGTAAGAGTTTGAAAGCAGAAACGAGACGTTTAACGTCGGAGGTTATTCCTGAACTCCAAGCTATCCTGCAGTTATATGAGCTTTTAATTTGTTTCTGTTCAGTCTTGGCTATTTCTACTCTTAGATTTGATAGTATTTAATTAAAATACCTCACTGCCACAATGTTTGAAGTAAAACCTTGCTGCCAATTGGCAGTCAATAAAATCTTGCCCTCTTATTGCATAGTTTAATAAAAAGAAATGTCAACATTTAATAAAAGCCATAGTTTTGACTCTTCCTTTATTCTCAGGTACAACATGGTTTCGCATAAAGAAAATGTCAGCGCCAGATTGTGAATATACTCACGAGTCTATTTCTGACTTTTTGCTGTTACTTTTTGAGCCTGTAAAGCTGGACGACACATTTTCTCGGCCATAAAAGTTCAATCACTTTGGTCTACTGACATTGGGACATCCTTATGTTAGATGTCGCCATACTTTTCACCCTTCCATTGAAAAAATAACAGCAGCAGAGACTCATTATTGGTGGATAAACAGATGTTGCTGATTCAGTGGTTGCAGTCGTTCATTTGAAAGAAACCGTTGTGAGATTGCTGAGAGTAGCTTTAGGTTTGACAGAATAGGTAAGAGTCCTTAGAAATCCTATAATCAAAACAATTTGCATCTCACATACCAACCTGCTGTCATTTGATTTATCTTCACAGTTTTCTTCTTTCTTTGAATTTGATTCATACTTAATGCACTTTTTGAACAGAGGAAACTTTTCCTACTCGCATTAAGGCCCTCGTCTTTACATCTGCTGACAGGGTTATGGACATTAAAGGCTTTTGTTACTTTTATGCAGATTCTGAGGTGAGGTTTAATTGTGCACTCAGAGCTTTATGTTTATAATGAAATGCTGATAAAACAAGGGGACATTAATTATCCTGGTGAGTCTGCTTGCATCGTAAAAACCGTGTGCAGTGGTGTAGAAAATGCAGTGCAAAGAGTGCCAAGTACAAGCAGCGTACAACAAAAAAGTAAACAATTATTTTTTTGTGTGGTTGGTTTTTTGATTTTTTTTTTTTTTTTTTAAAAGATGATTTCGTGCCTCTTCAAGTTAAGCCTTTGCTTTTTCTTCCGGCTCCGATTTTCTGACTTACTGCTCCGCGATAATGAAGTCTCCTTCATTTTGAGCCATTAAGAGTTTGGGAAATGGCTCATCTCAGCCTAAGGGGGAAGCAGTTCTGTTAAGTTATGTTGGGGGGGAAGGAAGTGTGACACTCGCTGCCCCAGTGTTTAGCCACGGTGTCCTGGGGAAAGCCAAAGCAGCTCTAACAACCAACCGGGGGGCTGCAGAAAGGCAGAGAGGGAATGAAGGAGCAGACAATTACTGCGGAGGTCAGACTGGCAGCTCTGTCCTGTCCTGGGGCGATCCAGAGAGGGTATGCATGCCAAGCCAGGGAGTTCACTCATTACAGTGGCAAGACAGAGAATACAGAGTGCACACACACACACACACACACACACACACACACACACACACACACATGCGTACATACATTTCTCCTGGCGTCGAAAAACGATTCAGTTACTGATGAATGCATCTACTCCTGCACGCTTCAGCACAGAGAAACTGGTTTGTAAATGCTTGTTTTTCTGGGATGTTGCCTGTATTTTCTGGTTCACCACTCACAGCCACAGGTTAGTTTCAAGGACTCTCCTCCATTTTTTTTAAGCTCATACTTCTTAAACAAATCCTTTGCGCCCGCTCTTAGTAATTATGAATCCTCAAAGGTAAGCTTCAAAGGCTTGAGAGTAATAGCAGTGGAAAGATAGCATATTGGTGTGAAAATTATAGTTAGGTGGATTCATTTTCATACAGCGATGTAATAACCCTAACCCTAACTGAAGATGAAATGTATCATTTTTGTAGATTTTCAAAGTCTTCAATAAAAGAGACTTTTGTGTCAACAACCTTGTTGCTTGGCTGAAGCTGCAAAGGTTGAGGCTGGTGACTTTATGACTATCTTGACTTTCCACGTCTCTGATCTCATTGGATTTGCTTTTTCCACCAATTGCATCTGTAACAGGAAGAGAACCATTACTAATAAGTTCACAGAGCTTCTGAAAAAACAAGTTGCCTTAATGTTTCGGGGTTCCTCAGGATGACTACTGGTTTCCCTTTAGCCACGATGTCCTGGGGAAAGTGCCATAATCTATTGTGCCATCATCCAGGCCATCTCATTCTGAATATGTTCTACTCTAACGTAAATGATATGCATTCCCTCAAAGCCTACAGGCAACAGCATTTGTTATCTTATATAAAATGTAAATATGGTTCATCATTTTTTAAGTTACATCCAACAAAAAGTCTGAAGCCATGTTTTCGACTGACATTTTTTAGTCTTTATCATTTCAATCTTATTAGATCTTATTCACATATTTCACAAATAAGGAGTTGGTTGAAATGGTTGAGTTTTATAGGAAAGCAACCACTGTTGCCACTTAAAAGCCAATTTTAGACCTTCAGCTGGACACTTTAAATGGCAGAACTGCTCCTCCGGAGAACATTTGGTGAGAAAAAAAAGGCCCCTGTTGATAAGTAGAGGAGGGAAAAAAGAGGTGGCCTGCTTGTTGTAATTACCTCACTATTTTCCTCTCCACAGAGTTGAGAAAAATGTGAAACAGGGCCGCGCTGTTTGATAGCACCTGTATCTTTCCACTGCACCAACCTGCCGTTTCCTCGACTGTCTCCTTCATGAGCCAACCTGCTGCAATAAAGAAGAGAATAAAACTTTGCCTGCAAGCTGAGACCTGCCTTGTGCTTTTTAGATAAAAAGAATCTCAAAGATTCGAGAAGCCAGTGATGAACTCTTTAACTCATCCGTTTGCTCATTCAGTGGGAACTACTTAAAGAATGTGCGGGAATTAGTCATATTTGCTCACTTTCTTGCTGAGAAATGATGAGAAAATCAGCGCAGTGAAGAAACAAACAAGTCAAGTTGTACCATTTTGTTTGAGTTTTTAAGATGCCGATTCCTTCTGCCTGCTGGTTAAGGCAAATGGACAATTATTTTTGCTTCCCCTCAGGCCAATTATGATTGAATAGGCAAAGAGAAAGCAACTATGCCTTTTGTCTGAGCAATCTGAATGTCACTAAAGGGTTGTTTTGGTGGAATAATTATTAATCAATCTTGTCTCTTTTTTTTCCCTGGCTAAATTGGAAAGAGACCTTCTGGCTAAAGAACTGTAGTTCTCAGCATATTTATCTGGACTGAATAAAGACAGGGGCTGGATATAACCCAGCAAAGACTGAGCTGCTCATTTTAAAGGATCTAAATAAGTATGAGAATCATTTGAAAGTTGTGAAGAACATGAACATTTCTGGTACTTCTATAAGCTGGTACACAAATTATACAAATTAGAATGTAACCAGGACTGCATTATGCCATCACTGAAAATGGAATCCTTAAAGGTGGTTATTTATGTGGCGACAAAGTTGACTTTCTTTTTAGCTTTATATCATCTTATAATGTTATTCCCTCATCAAAAAAAATTCCTGGAGTGTTGCTTTCATTATTTCATGCATGAGAAATCCTCGAGTCTCCCATGGCAACCTTTGGGGGGGCCTAAGCACTTGTTTTCACAAAGCTTTGCCTATTTCCGCAAAGGAGAATCTGCCTCTCAGAAACCCACCATCACTCAGCTCCTCCAGACTAGCGGCAGCAGGACTTAGCAAACACCTGGTGTAGCTGCTCATCTGCTGAGCGCATTGTACAAGCTGCTATTCATCCCAGAACTCGTACAAATGTTTGTAAATGATGCAATGAAAAGCATTGTGATGATGCAATGAAGGCGGAGTTTCAGAAAGAGCAGGAGCTTCTAAAAGGGACAGAGGCCAAGTTTCAAGTTGTCCAATTACAAAGTAAATTTTTGTTTGTCATGTTTTCGGTGAAGTGAAAACCACTTCTGCAATTCACTAAACATAACAAACCTTACTAAGCAAAATGACAAACTAAGAAAACCCGGCGGCATTAACTAACAACCTGCTAAGATTAGTTTGCATGGTGCAGGATTCTTTTCTATATCCTGACTATTTTTAGTTATTATTATTTTGGCCTTCTCTGTCATTTTGCAGCTTCTCTATTGATTTTGTTTATATATCCTTCTGCATGTGTATTATTTTGATTGTTACCAACATTTGAGGGGGTAGAAAAATAACAGAGACATAATAATGCTTCATTCACTGACAGATTCAAAGTCTTTATTCATTCTCAGCTTTTCAAGTGTCTCTAATGTATTTTATAACTTTCTAGTACAACAGTCATTCCCTACAATTGAGAAATAAATTCTGTTAGACATTTCTAAAGAGAATCTTTACTCGAACTAATTCACCCCATCGCCTTGACTTATTGCTTTGAGCTGTCTCAGCCTCAGGAGATTTAAGTGTTTTTTTCTTCTTTTTTTTTATCTGTCGGGATGACTGCCGTGACTGAATTTTACAGGATGTGAACTTCAGATCTCTCCTTCTGACACTGACTTTTCCAATTTCATCCGTCCGTGTTATCACCGGCAGCAATCACTGAACTAACCATTGTGCTCAAACCCATGTCAATCAAGATGAAACGATAAATTACCGAAGCTAAAAAACCCAGGATATTAGAGTCTGTTTGATTATCTGTGTTCTTTTTTTGGGTGGAAAACATCCTCTTGATTAGGATCGGTGGGATTCATATTAGTATTCCGGTCACATTCAGTTTCTTTTTACTGTAATAGATAAGGGTAATGTTTTTTTTCCGATTTAGAAAACAAGTTTTAATAATCCCGTTTTCCTTTGTGGTGTTTTCTCTCACGCAGCCAGTCGGTGGGCAGCACCTGGCAAACCGTTGCTGACCACGTGAAGCACGAGAGGCACACGGTTGTTGGACTTTTCCCAAACACGGTTTACCTGTTTATAGTCCGAGCCATCAACTCCTACGGCCTCAGCGACCCCAGTCCGATCTCTGAGCCGGTCCGGACTCAGGGTGAGGCCCACACCGATCTGCACACACCTGATAAAATACAGAGTTATTTAGATGTAAAATAACGCCAGTGTTGTAAAAAACAAATTCCAATTTGTGGAGTTGAGTTCTGCACAGCTTAAGTATAATAAAACACTGCGTCACTGTAAAAGCATAAGTATGTATTCCCAAACTAACTATATGCTGGAGCACTTGTTGATGTAATTTCCCTAAAATATAGATGATCTAATGAGGGACAATTAAAGTCCAGCTGCAACAGGATCTTCTTTTCATTTGCTGAAAAACATCTTTTGGTTCAAAGTAAGAGCAAAGATCAAAAAGGAGCTTTCTGTGCAAATGTATAAATCAGAAAAAGGCACAAAAATATACCATATAATCATTGTGAACCTAAGTTATCAATACCACTGGTTTATGCTTAATATGATATTTATATTTTGCCAACATCTACTTGTGGCTGAACATCATCTCATAATTTGAAATAGTTCTGTGAAGAAAATAAAATTAGGTTGATGATAAAATTAGGCCTTTCAGTGTTAAACAATTTGATCTTATAGAAATAAAAAAAATATCAGTGGAAAAATACAAAATGCAGGTCAGCAACTTTAGGAAGGGTTTGAACGCTGTAATACAAGTTAAAGTTGTGTACTGATTGAGAAGGATATGAAAATTCAGTTAAAATATGCAAAAATACAAGAGAAATTATTATCATTATTTTTAAAAGTATCAGAAACAAACTCTTTTGTGGAATTGAAATAATCAGCAGTACGAATAATTCAGGCCGTATTTATATGTTGACTTTACGTTGTCTGAAAATTATATTGAAATGAAACTGGAGAGGCAACAAAAGAGCTGAGATTTGTGGAAGTAGCAGCTGTGTGCTACTTTTGACAACAAACTCCTGTTTTCACCAAGAATCTGGAGTAAGGAGCCGGGTTGGTAGGCAGAAAGTCTTTTGTTCCACATAAAACATCGAGGTCAGACAACAGGTTTCAAAGTGGGTAGATGAATGTGCTCTGATGAAACCTGATTTAAATAAATAGCATTCTTCACAAAAATAAGTATATATATACAACATCACCAAATGAACAGTTTCCCTCAGGGAAATATAGGGGTGGATGTATGATCTGTGCGTTGATGTTTTCTAGATTATTGTGTATTGAATCCAATAACATTCCTAAATATTCATCCTTTTAAAATCAAAACTTCCAGGTGGTGCTAGAAAACCACATGAAAGACAGTTTTATTTTTCGGCATCACCATTATGTCCTTCAAATAGTAGTTTTCCTAAGGGAGCCAAGACCAGGCCAGTAAAAAATTTAAAAAAAACAAAAAATGAAAAAATAGGGTGGTACAATGAAAAATAAACATTTATTCAACATTTATTCATCTAGTTATTGGGTTTGGGTTTACATTGGAGCCACCACTGTAGTCAAATGTAAAAAAGAAAAACTTACAGAGAGGATCATTTTACTTTCGGAATGGTCTATCCAAAGTCCAGAATTGAATCTGACAGTAACTCTGTGGGTGTCACCAGGATCTAACAAATTTCTACCAATCACAGATTAAATTAGATTATTTAAGATTATTTAAAAATCTGCACATTTATTGTAGAACTTTGCTCCAGGTTTTTTTTAACATATTTATTGAAATACAGTATGTGGGAAAGATGTTGCATTGACCTCAAACAACCTGCATTTCCTGTAAAACAGGAGCGTTTGCACTTCCTTAGTAAATCCTTTGCTTTTTACACTTGTCCATTTCCCTCAGTGTTGCACTTCCATTTTTGCATATTTAAAGAAAAACAAAGATAGTGGATGTAGAGCAGAGATAATGTGCCGTGCTCTTTTAAGAAGTTGTTTTTCATGTACAGTGTCATAACTAATTGCTTTCTCAGCGTGGTGCTTTTCTGCTCTGAGCAATGTTGAATTTCAAGTTCATCCTTTTTTTTTTCTCATCTTTTGCTGAATGGCTGCTGCTCAGCTGTGTTTTGCTTTGATTTTTGATTTTTTTCTGGCTTGATCTCTTTTCTTTGTGGTGTCAGATGGGAGTCCAACAGAGCAGGGCGTGGACCACAGGCAGGTTCAGAGAGAGCTGGGGGAGGTTTCCATCTACCTGCAGAAGCCCGTGGTTCTTTCTCCCACCAGTGCCAGGATTTCTTGGACTGTGAGTTCACTTCGTGGCTGGAGATGTTTTAATTATCAAAATGGCGAAAGGCAACGCTAATCCTCATTCATTAGCTTCAGTTGCTCCCTCACACAGCGCACGAAACAAACTGGATCCGTGGAAACCTGAACACTGCTGGAAGGCGGTTGATGTGCTTGTTTGTTTCCTGCCAACTCTTTCCAGGTCGCCCGTCAGTCCCGGTACATCCAGGGTTACCGCGTGTTTTACCGGCTCGTCGGAGGCTCCTGGCTGGTCCAAGATGTGGAGGCGACATCCGACTACAGCGCCGTGTTAGCAGATCTGCAGAGCAAGAAGGAGTATGAAGTCAAGATACGGCCCTACTTCAATGAGCTACAGGGCCATGACAGTCTCATGGTTCTGGTCCGGACCCCTGAGGAGGGTACGAGATTACCAACAATGCAACAGATTACATCAGCTACTTCCACATATCATGCAGAAACATGGACTTGTAGATATACTGCTGTCATCTAACACTTGTTCACCCATTTCAGCTCAATATTTTCTCCTCTTTCTAGTCTTAAGTGCCCCTCCACAGGCTGTTTCAGTGGTGCAGCTCACCAATAGCTCAAGCATCAGTGTCTCCTGGGAGCCACCGCTTCATAATGTTCAGACTGGCATCATCCTAGAGTACAAGGTGGGTCAATGCCCAGGAGCATAGCGTAGCATGACTTACTAAATCTAATGTTCTCTGCAACATGTGTTTTAGATTCACTGTACTAAAAGGTCTTTTTCCCTTGTATATATAGCATATACACATCTCTTTTGTATAGATGTACTGGTTAGATTACCTTTGTTACATTACCTGATATGTAGAATATGTTGGAGTGTTACTCATGCAAAGCTTACAAAGAAGCGTAAGACACCTAAGAGTGTGATGCAGGTATCAGACTAGCAAAACCAATCAAAACAGAACAAGCTGGTCTTTTTGCTCTTTGATGTTTGCATATTTTTTTGTACGCAGGCTTTACTCAGAGGTGTTCAGAGCTGTTGTTGAGATGGTTGTGAAAAGCACTGATTTGTAATTAACAATTAGTAATGACTCTTTTGCTGCTCGTGTGCTGCCAGTTCTTGTTTTGTCATCAGTTTGTCTGCTAAACACTTACTGTTCCTGTCATCTGTTTGCTGAGCGGAGAACGAGAGAGAGAAAAACAGTCCTGATTGTCTGTCCATTAGCATTAGCACAACACTGATTACTAATCACCAGGCTGCTAATCCAGGAAAAAGTTCAACTCTATCGTTTTTGACGTATTCTTTCCATCTGCCAACAAACGTAGAAACAAACAGAAGGCAGCTCATTTTAATGTTTATCAGCAGAAGGCAGGGATCAAACCAAATCCCATAAAGTTTCTAATTTCCAAGGAACCATGTGCTGCATTTGTTAATCAAAGCCTTAAATATAAAAAAGCTCTGCGTTCCAAATAGATAGCTTGGTGTTGCGGCACAGATGTTCATTATAACCTTCAGCGACTTCATTGCAGAACTTCACAAAAGGTTAATTAATGAAAGAGTCGCTTCCTGAATATCAATGTAGATAGATATGCAGATTATATATAGCAGACGCTGGAAAGAATCTAAGTTGCGGTCGCTATGTTACTGATAAAAATTTCCGTGACAAAATTAGGGCTGATTAATTTACAAAAGCAGGATGAAAAGCCTTTCTATTCTTTCTATTTTTTGTTTCCTATCAGATAAGAAATTTTGCAGTTAGAATCTGTCCTTATCGACTGAATTGGTCGATGAGGAATGATATAATTCAAGAAGAGATCTTCTGTTTTGATTCTGTTTTCTTCAAGCTAAGTTTTGCTTTCAATTTAAAGAGTTTGATTAGGATAAATATAAAAGAAAATTGGTTGAAATGGACGCTCGCAAAAGTATACACACCATTTCAAGTTTTTCATGTTTTCACTCTTAAAATCCCAATTAAATCACAATGTATATTTTTGGTTTATGTGATAGATTAACACACGGTAGCGCACAAGTGCAATGTGGAAGAAGAGCTATTTCAAGTTTTTTTTCTAATGTTTGTAATTAGGCATCGTGGGTCATAGCACATACACAAGGTGATTGACAGCGCTAAGACCCTCCTCTGGGCTCTGATTTGAAGCGGTATGTTTCTGCAGATGGCAGTAGGATATCAGGGAGAAGGCATAGGAACTTGATTTTTTTTGCCCATTATCTGTGTCATGCTAAGCAAACCATTTTAACAAATAAGAAAACTTTTCTTTTTTTATAAAAGTTACATAATGCAGCTTTAATCTGGAAAGACTTAGCCACTTGTTGACCTAAACCTCCACATTTACAGCATCAAAATTCCTGAGACTCTCTCTGGTTTCATCTTTTATTCTCTGCTCTATCCATATATGAAAGCACAAAAAGCTCAGAGTTAAAACCTGTGTCCTTTTTTTTTTCTTTTTCAAACCAGTCACGATCAGAGCCGCCTTGTCTCATAGTGACGGAACAAACATTAACTCCCGCTCATCTTTGTCTCTTCTCAGGTCTGGTGTTTGTCCGGCGACGCGGAGAGTCAGATCAACCGAACGGTGGACGGTTCCGTTCTGTCCATCCTGCTGACGGGTCTGCTGCCTGACGTCCAGTACACGGTGTCGGTGGCTGCTGTCACCAGTCTGGGTGTGGGCGCTCTAAGTCTGCCTGTCAGCCTGCTTGTCGGTGAGTCACTCAAACCGTTACAGCCGCCAATGCTCTGCAGATTATGGCAGGATGCTCTCCCAGCAGGCTGAGTTTACCCCAGGTGAAAGTCGTCCTCCGAGCGTCGCTGAGCAGGTTAAAATCAGGGCTAAGTTGAAAGTGAGCGACTATCACTCTCCTCTGGGGTGTGAAAGATGTTAGTGGAGAATTCAGACTGAGAAAAAATAGAGATCTGTTTATATCTGAAGCAGTGGCCTCGTGTTTACTTGATGTTTTCCTTCAAATTCTTCCAAACAGAGCGTGTTGACAAATTAGGGAGATGAATATATATGCGGAGCAGCTCTGGGTGTTTGTTTGCAGGGGCTGGAATCTGGAGTGACAAAATCTGACTGAAGACTTCTGGCAGACTGCAAAATAACTCTAGTGACACATTCCTCCACATGCCAATCAGAAGCATTTTATACAGGTATCATCGTGGAGAAGTATTTAGATATTCCACTTAGGAGTATTCTGTGGGGTTTATGGTGGATTTCCATTGTGCCCACACCTCTGTCATATTAAAAACGAGAATTATTATTATTTAAAGACGTATTAAGGTAATTTGCTTCCACTTTAATTTAATTCTTTAACTAAACAGAAATATTGTCTCTGACAATATTTACTCACTTTACTTTTCAAAAAAGTTCTTCAAATCTTGAGATAATAATATTAAGATAAAGACATTAACTGCAGATGAGCACAAAGCCTGTTTGTTTTTTCTTTTTAATATTAATTTCTAATTAAATATGTAAGTCAGATTTATCACATTTCAGCAATAAAGCAGTTCAAAGTTCTTTACAATAATAATAATATAACCAACTATGAAACAAGCAATAAGCATTACATTTTGTCAAATACCAACATTAAATTCATCTAGAATAATAATCACCATAATCAGCGTTCCAGTCATAGGCGTAGGAAGCGAGGGGGACGGGGGGGACATGTCCCCCCCAATATTGGAGAGAGTCACATTCGTCCCCCCCAATAATTTCACCTCAGTTGCGAAGAATTTTAAAATCTTCCACTCGCATGCTTTTATTTTGAAGGCGCACTTCAGCGCATTCAGCAGAGCGCTTCCTGCCTCCAACCAAGTAAAGACAGCAGCAGAGGGAGTCAGAGAAACTCCGGTTGAATGAGGTAAACAATCCGTCAGGAATGTTGCCATGAATATCGCTCATTTATAACATCTTGTTGTCAGTTTACTTTCATAAATAGAACTAAATCTTTTTGGTTAAGCCGTTTTAATTTTGCAATAGTCACATGTCCAAAATTTTACTGCTAACTTTGTTTAAAAGTT
>CAEGAF010048440.1:0-12340 GCA_903067075.1 Micropoecilia bifurca
AAATCACCAACATTCCACAAATTTCACATTAAATTTTTATCTAATATACATACATATATTTATATATATATATATATAAAAATATATATATATATATTTATATATACACACACATTTTTTTTTTTTGTTTTTTGATATGTCCAGACCACTCTACAGCATTAATGAGTGCCGTAGATATTCTATCTCCAGTTAGAATAGCTATTTTTAATATTTTGGTAGCAAATATAAACAAGAATTGGTTAAATGTAGCATTGTTATTTTAATGTAGTTTAATCCCATTTTAAGAGTTTGTTTCATTCATATCCTTAATGAAATATTTCATGGTTATTTTTTGCAAAAATCTTAATTTGTATTATGTTAATCTTTTTGTTTGCACAGATTTTTTTCTGAAAATATAAATGGATATAGTTTGAGATTATGATCCCTAAATAAGATGCCTTTTGTTACTAATTATTTATTATTTACTAGTAAGAAAGATTGCTAAATCAATTATTTAGATTTAACATGTACAGTGACTACTAGGAAAGACACGTGTCTTGTTGTTGACTCACCACTCAGAAACCACTGTTCCATCCTTGATGGTTGTGCGGGAGGCTTCACTTCATCTGCTTCTGGGTCTGACTCCGGGCCAAAGATGTACCTTACATACCATACAATTTCACATCTGTTTGCATCCATTTTTCCCTTTCTACAAAGTGTGACTGTAAATATGGGGTTGGGGGACCTCAGCCGGCAGCAGGTTATTTGGATTCAAAGTGTCAAGAGGCACTTATAGAGTTCGTTCTGAAAGGTTCTTAAGGCAATCTGCTGGGTGCCTGTCGTTAAAAAGGAATGACCTGCAGAGAATATGTGAAGTAGAAAATGTCACACTTGAAGTTAGCAATATGGTATCAACGATAAAGGAAACATAACAAAAAAGGCGGAGTTTTCAAGCTGGTTTGAAGGACAAAGACAATGAAACTTTTCCAAACTCTATGTCAGACTTTAAAAAAATACCTTCTCTTTTTTGTAAGTTTCCTTCACATTGTACTTCATGTTTTTTTGGCACTCTGTGTAGCTCCCGCAACTGATCAGTTGAACACTAGCACATCGGAAGACAACAGGGGACCAGAACATGACGAGGACTCACCACAAGAAGAGGAAGAAATTGAAGACCTCTTCATCATACACCCTCAACATGTCTGTTTCTGATTATACATACAGTGTTTTACTGTATATATTTATGCTTAAACATAGAAGCTTAAAATGTGCTTGTGTGTTAATACTTAAGTTTCACAAACATTTGATGAATATATGAGTCGTTTCAAGATATTCTGGTGATCTTGCCTCCTGATAATTGTTTGTGTCCTCTGCTTTACAGCCGCTGATCCAAGGATTTCAAAACGCTTTCAACAGTTACTTCGAAAAACGTCTGAAATTACTCCAGCAGGACCTGAAGAGAATGGTTGGCTACTTTTCAATCAACATCAACAAAATTAGGATTTAAATGAAATGTGAACAGTTCTTGTTTGGCCTGTTGTACAAACAGCACATGTATTACTCCATTGTGGCCCCGGCGTAATGACAGCCTTGAAAGTTTTATTTCTGATTCTCTCATTATGCTCTCTTTCTTCTGAGTCCAGGTGCCAGTTAAAAGGGTGGGGATTCAAAATGTAAATGATATAGCTATGGAATTGGAAAACATTGATAGAAAGCAGAAAGTAGCCGAAAGCAACCTGCACGACCTTCAAGAATCCAAGACAAAGACAGAAGCTGAACTGAAGCGTGAACAAGATCTTCTGAAAGAGGCACAGAGCCATTATTATAAAGTGAAAAATATGAACCGTCAAGCCAAAGCTGTGGGTAGGATTTGCTTTTCAGTTGATGCTGCTCATGCGTCACTGATGTTCTTGCCTTTTTTCTTTTTACTCAAATTAGCAAATATCTAATCATTAAACTGTTACATGTTTTAATGTTTAAACTGATCGCTTCGGTTTTCAAGTAAATGTAAATTCCTTTAAGCCCATATCCAATAATCTCTCAGTTTGTGCATCCATAATCAAACACAGAGGTAAACAACACAACCCATGGCGTCACTCTTCGGTTTAGGTTAAGTCAGATGGAAGATCCACTGTGTGCTTGTTATGGTAACTAAGCTCTTCCAAAAGACTCAAAGCTGAGGTCATATATTGCTTTCACAGAAGCTTTGTGAATGACCGTCTTTATTTAAACTTATCTTACTGGTTTGTTTTTAAATACAGTGCCCATAAGAGATATTGTTTTTTTTGCTTGGCATCCCTCTTAAATGTTTCTGATTTTCAAGCAGTTTTTAGTATCAGACATAGATAACCTGTATAAATCAAAAATACCATATGATTTAATTTATTCAGAGAAAAAAGATTTTCAAACCAAACTTGTCTTGTGTTTAAAAAATAGCAGTTACCCCCTTTGTTTAATTATTACTTAATCAGTTATTAACTGAATTAACTGTGACACATAGGATCATGAAATCCCTTAAAGGACAGCATGAAGTAGGTTAGAAGAAGTTTAAAAGAAATTCATGATGCCCTAATCTAATCTAAAAATAAGGCTTTGGGACTTTGACTAGAAGAGTTATTTATTCACCAGTAGAGAAAACACTGAACAGCTGTGAGCATTTCCAGGAGTGTCCAGCTAAAATGAATATTCTACAGCTAATCTATGCACTCACAAAGAACCAGTCAAGGAAAAACAGAGTAAATAAATAAATGATGATCACACTGCAAAACGATCATTTTAACTGGACAAAATCGTAAATTCACAGGATGTTGAAATGGTATCTATGGGATGCAGCCCATCATGTCATACAGTGGATATACACAGTATTGATGTGACAGTAGAAAGTAATTTTTCAGATCAAATATCTAACCTCAAATTTTAAACATTTGTTTTACACCAGTGTCTGTCAGGCAGGCGGACTTAGACAAAACCCAACAGCGGGTCAAATTTGCTCAAGCAGCCATGGAGGAACTGCAGTCCCAAGTCAAAGTCATGGATTACACCAGATACAAAGTGGGCGCACAGAAGACAAAGGCAGAAGAAGACAAAATAAAGCAGGTGCCTATGCTGTTTTGCTTTGACACCTCATTTTCTATGTGGTAGGAAAAAATCCTGAAGGGAGTGGTAATTTTTTTTGAAAATGCCTCTTTGTCATCAGGACTTGTATGTAGATCATCTGACAAAGGACTTGGAAAGCAAGGCACAGCAGCTGATGGAGTACGAGGTCCAGGGAAGGGCTCAAGTCCAGGAGACAGAGGAAGTCACCAAAGCATTCTCTGAGGTAACTTTTACGTTAGTGTTAAAAAAGAAATTATTAAAATTTTTAGCATATCAGTTCAAATGTCAACTTTAGAAGAAGACTATGTAATCAGGCATCGTATATTTTTATTAATAGGTTTTGCAACTGCCTCAGTGATTGTGAAAAAAATATATCAGGTGATCCCTTTTATTTTCACAAGTGCTTTTCTGATCATTTTAATTCATTTATTTTTATTTTAATTCAGAGCTCCCACCTTTGTGTTTTTGTTTAAAGCTAATGTCAGCGTGTCAAGTCCCACAACATTGACTTCTCACATTACTTTTGTTACTGTAGTCACATAGGTAAACTATTTGGCTATTTTATAGGTGTTACTGGCTTTAATAGTATATTAAAAATAAATACAATTTAAAATGTAAAAGAGCTTAAATATGAATACACAAAAAGCAAAGTAGTTCAGACCATGAATAGTTCCTGTGGGTTTTATGTATTACTGAATCTTGTTTTACAGAAAAATTTACTTGTTTCTAAACAAGTTGTGGCTTTATATTTGTGAGACGATGCACCCATTCTAAGGGATTTTCTCAGTGTTTGAAAATAATAATCACAGGAAGTGAATACTGTATAAGATCAAACACATGCATATCGAACAGAGCCGACTTTTTCACTACCATTTATAAACAGACAAATACTTCATTAATCCCCAGAGGGGAAATTCTTATGTTAAGGTAGCACCTAAAAATCACAATACAATCACACTAAACCACTACCATGAAAAAAAACCAATCAGTAATACTTGTAAATAAAATAAGGTTGCATAACAGGTGGCGTTGTGCAGCCTTATTTCAGCAGGAACAAAGGATCCCCTCCAAATCTCTGTTCTACAGTGCAGAGCGATCCTCCATACAGACATGCCTTCTCTATAGCTAAAAGGCTGGCCTGATTCATCAGGGTTAATAGATAAATATAGCTGAGAATCATCAGCATAACAATAAAAAATGATGTCAAATATTTTTTTTACAATGGTGAAGCATGATAATTCAGCCAATAATAAGATAAGCTAATTGAAAAAAAGAGGACAAGGGCAAATAAACATTAAGAAGGTGTACAAGTGTGGCTTTCACCAACTATCTTAACTCATTAAAAGTATTTTAATATATTCAGAACCTGAGGTCAGTCTTGAAAGCTGTGCACTAATGACTGTCTTTGTCTAGGCTGAGGTGGAATATGAATCGCTGATAATGATGCATAAGAAGCTGCTGCACCAGTGGAACAGCAACATAACAGACATAAAGAGACACGATGAGACTGTTAATGCGATGCAGGAAGCTGTACGGTAAGACGGAGAGTAAGGCGAAGGCTGAGGATGTCCATTTCTTTACATGTTGGTTTCAACAACTTGACAAGGAAGAAGTTTAAATGAAAAGGAAACATTTGCTTGGCTGTTTGAGGTTACTCAAGCAGATGTGAAAAATATGTTGTTTCTGCTAAATCTGTCCAAAGTTCTATATATTTAAAATATATTTTAATTTTTTTTATTATTAAACTGAAATGCTAACGGTGTTATCTTTGCTTGATTGCATGTTTTTTATTTTTACTTTAGTACGGTTGAGGATGAGATTATCTTGCTGGACAGAGAGATTGACGGTTATAAGAAATCCATCAACGTAGAGCTGGAAAATAATGAGACGCTGACCGTTCAGCTGAACCGGAGCTCATTGGACTGTGTGACTGTGGACAAACAGATCAACAAGAAAAAGTCGGAACGAGAGGCACTGCAGGCTCAGTACACCGCCTGCCTAACGTCCCTGTCTGAGACGAAGCAGAGCTTAGCTACACTCACAAAAGTACAAGAACCTTCTGAAACCTCTCCCTGCTCTGATGCTTGCTTTCAATTTCCTAACTTGACTTCTACCTTTTTCTCTTTTTAAGGAAATGATGGCATATCAAACTGAACTAAAAAGTCAGAAGAACAGGCTAGAGAAATTGAGTGCTGCACGTGTGGAGCTGCAAGAGAAAATTGTGGTCTGCCTTCAGCAGCAGCTCACACACAGCAAGGCGGCTTCACATTCACAAAATCTCACAAACAAGTTGATCACTCGAAAGAGGGAGAAGGTATAAAAAAAGTGCCTTCAATTGTGGGACAGTAACAAACTAGAATCCACAATTTAAGCAATTCTTTTTGTTTGCATTTTCTTTATTGTGTTTGATTTTTTTCTTTTTATGAGAAAGTATGTCTTTTGTCTTTCTTACTACATTAATTACAGATGCATCAGCTGCATCAGCAGGAAAGAGACACCTTGTTAGTGAAGCTGGAGTGCCAGAAGGTTGAGCAGCATGTCAACAGTCTGACCATTTACATGGAGAGCCTTGATGAGGAGATTAATAAGTGCAACAAGTTGCTGAATTCGCATGAGAATACATATGCTTCGCTTGTTCGACAAATCAGGCAGAAAGAAACAACAATGAACACCCTAAAAATCAGGATTGCTAAAATTGTGGAGATCTCTGGGGTAAGAGACTAAATGGAGACAGTAAACTTTAGCTTTTACTTTAGATTTACTATCTTTCTGGGAGAACAAACTCTGATCTCTGCGGGTTGTCCTGGGTCCAAACCTATCCTCTTCTTTCTTCTGGTGGTTTAACACCATTATTCAACTTAAAGACACAGTGATTAATCATTTCCAATTGTCTGGGAGAGCCCACTTTATTTTTTTTTAATTATTTAAATCTTTCTGATGTGTTTTGATAGGAGGCATATCTCCATATAAATAAGTAAGTAAAATATTTAGATAGGACCTTTCGTAGACATATAAACTTTATTCCTTGTTTCACACCAAACCCAACTGAGAATTTGTTTCCAAAAAGCTAATCTGACCAAAGCACAGTGTCCCAACTAAACATTAACATTAGCAAACTCTGTTTACACTTTTGCAGTGGCTACATCAGTTATCTACATAACTGGTTGTTGTGTATATAACTGGTGTTTATTGGAAAAAAAGCCACTTTTTGGTGCAGTTTTCTAGCAATTAACTTTGGTGATTTGTTTTACCTTTTGTCTTATGATCCTAATGAAAACAATTAACTCAAATTAAAGGCTGGATTTTTCCAAAGGTTTTTGTGGGAGATTATGCTTCTGTAGTGGATTCCTGTCAAAGTTTTTGCATCTTTTGTATTTATTTATTTTTCTTAATTTACAGAAACCTTTGCTTACCATTAAAAAATAATTATGCACATAAATTAAAGTACTTAATTAAATAATTAAAAACACTTAAAAAATATACAAAGCATTGTAATAATAATAATAATATTTCTTGATATACAAATGTAATTATTTTCTATACATTCTGCAGTTAGATGGCTCCCTGATGAAGTGATTGATTATGGGTGGATATGAGGCTGATAAATTTTATGACTCATAGGATTTTGATGCATAAGTGTAATAAAGTAGACTTAGAAATGTTTTTTGTAATTTAGACCTAAAAATACAGAGATGCATTTTTGATTTGTTTCTTTCTGTTCCCAGCAAGAAGACGTGCATCCTCTGCAAATCAAGATTGATAATATACTAGGTGAGATTGACGAGCTTGCTGTTCACATCAAGAGTGAGCAGCGCCTCTGGTTGCTGCACCAGGGAACCCTGGTGGGCCTGACCAGAGAGTTGGATGCCAACAACAAGAAGATGCGCAAACTGCAGAAGGACTACACTGGACTGCAAATGAAGGACATCCGACTAGATGGTACGCATCCTATGCGCAGAGAATCACTTCTTGGGTTAACGGTTTTATTAAGACACTTTTAAATCAGATGTAGTACAGTAATTCTGTTGTGTATGAGCTGCCAGTCTGATAATGCCACATTTGATTGTAAAGCTATTCACTTGTAATATGGATATTAACCATTAGCATCCTTAAACAATGCTGACTGTAACTTCGCCACCCCCAGGTCAGGCTAAACAAGAGGAACGAGAGCTGGCGGAGCTGGAGAGGGGCTCCATGCTCCTGAGGAAAGACCTTGAGAAGCTCTGCAAGCTGAGGTTAAAGAACAAAGAGCGAAATGAGACTCTGGAGACCGAAAACATACACATGGAGACGGACTTTAGAAACAAACTCAAGGCATGGCATGGCTGTTTGATAGTTGTTCCTTCCCTTTTTAACTTTGTAATCGAACTAGAACTAACTTTTTATGATCCTGTTTTTGTCAGGATGCTGAAGAGAGATCTGCCAGCCTTCACATAAAACTTGAGAACATTCAGGAGGAAAAAGAGAACCTCCTCAAGTGTCTGGCGGAGGCTAAGTCAGTCACATTTAATCACAAACTGGTCACCATCTTAATTACATCCCATAATTTAATTTTAAAAATACACAAGAGATTTAAGCTGATGTGTTGCTGAGGTCATATTTTAAACAAATTTAAAAGAACAGCATCTCAGTCTGACTTCAGGCTCTTGTAAATCTGCAGGCAGCAGATCATGTTGTGGGAGAGGAAGACCATTATTCTAAAGGAGACTCGGTCAGTGGTGGAGTTCGACATTAGCCAGGGAGACATCCAGAAGATGAATGCTGAAATGCATCGAATGGAGGTAAGCATATTTAGCTTCATGTAATGACGAGGAGAGATAATAAAACCAGATTCAATTTGATCATTTTACTGTTTGTCGAGGTAAACAGTTGAAAAACAAAGTGTTGTATTTCTAGTTTCTTCATGATGGTATTTTTTATATTCACTTCCACGATATGGTAGGGCTGGGTGATAAATTGATAACAGTCTCTATCGCGATGGACACGGCATCAATATCAATAGAAAATATATCCAATAATTTTACTAATCTCCATAATCGTGCAGAATTCTGAGGGAGTGGATTTTTTTGGTTGCCTAGCAACAACCTGTTGACTATGTTTTTTCGCAGCAGTTTCAGGTTTCTACACCAGTCTGCCTTACAGCTGCTTAAAAATATAAAACATGAAGGGAAGGGGACAAAATGAGTATGACAGCTTGAATGGAAAATGCAGATAAAGCAGTGTGGCAGTGTTTCAAAATAAAAATAACTAATCAATAATCATTGACTAATGTATTGTGTTACAGTTATATTGTGATACATTTTTCAGCCATATTGTCCGATATAGCTGTTTTGTACTGTATGTTATGTTTGACATGTTATGAGGCACAGTGACATTCTTATAAGACTAAAGCGTAACTAGATATAAGCAAAAGTGCAAATGATAAAAAAAAAAGTGCAAGTAATTTTTAAAAAAATGTCTAAATTAGCTGTTGAATGTTTAAAACAGTTGCAGCATGAACAGTCTTCTTGTGTGATGTAAGTATCCATCTTTCAGCGGACTTAGGTCAGTTTACCTTTTTTGGGAAGCAAAATTAATCCAATCAAAAACATTTCAAGCATTTCTGACATTTATTCACTGAGTGCACAATTACCGACTAACACAGGCAGCAGATTGTGTTGCAGCAGATTGTGTTGCAGCACAGTCTGCTCAAATAATGAAATAATTTAAGCTATCACTCGTCTTCAGTTTGGTAACACTGATTGATTTGGTGCGCCACACGATGTAAAGGCAGAGCGAGCAACCCGTACAGTCACCGCTGCCGTCCTGGGTTTGATTTCGAACCCTGAGATTTTTGTTGTGTGTCTTTCCCTTTTCTGTTGCCACCCGTTTCCCACCTGGTGACTGTCAAATTATTGACTTTCTGTAAAGGTGTGATACCTTTCAGGATGAGGAGGGCAGTGCTAGTGGTGGTTGGTGGCGGCAAAAAGTAGAATAAATCCTACTTTATAAATTTAATGACGCTTTATGATTTCTCAAAAATATGTCTGCATTTTTTTATTCCTATTTTGGACCTTCTGGAATATTTGTGCAGATGCATATCGACAAGCTGACGAAGCGACAAGAGTATTTGATAAGGGAAAGCGAGAAAGTTGTGGAGAGAAGAGAAAACCTCGACATACGCAAGGATGCCATGATCCGAGATCGCCGCCAGCACCTTGCAAAGTGGGAGCTGAAACGCTCCAGCGCTGGCCTGCAGAGAAAAATCCAAAAAACATTATATGTAAGTAAGAGAGGTAGATTGATCAACATTCAGAAAAATAAAAGGAGCAAACTATATAATTATCCTACATATGTCTCTCCAGGTTTTTGAAGGTTGTGAAGAGGAGGCGAAGGAACTTGAGAGCAAAAAAACTCTCGTGAGTGAGAACGTTCAGCTGCAAATAGAACTCGTAACTGAACTGTCAAGCACCAGCTCAAAGATAGGCCAGAACCTGGAAAACCTCCAGGATAACAAAGACATGGTAAATCTGCGAGCATTTTTTTTTTCCCCAAGTTTTTTGTAAGGGGTAAAATAGTTGGTGTTAAGTATTTTAAGCAATACTCATCACTGTCATGAAAATGAGCCAAGTGCAGTGCACTATATCTTCATTCTTGTAAAAAATAACAACTGGTATTCATCAGTCAAACAAGTGAATCACGTCGAGTTACACAACAGCCCAATAAAGGCGTGTTGACAAAGTTTATTTTAAGGCTTTTTCTTCCTACGTCAAGTCAACACAAGTTAAATTCCTGGCATAAGTATCGCAGCTTCTATTTTTAACAACCTCCCCCACACACATTAACAATGAGCAATCGAGATAATGTCTTATTGTTCCATCTGCCTGTGTGATGTCTGTTGCAAATGCTCAAAAATGTACAAGCACCAAACAACTTCACCTTGTCTTTCTTCACCTCCTTCCAGAACCAGGCTTTCCTAATTGCTATTCAGGATCGAAACAAGAAGCTGGAGGCCGTTTGCAAGGGGACCTACAAACTGTCATCCAGCAGCGAAACAGTCGAAGACACCCTGCAGAGCGAAAGGGAGCAACTGGAGGAGTTCAGGAAGATCTTGAAGCAAAGCTGTGAGGACTTCCCTAAGCACCAGGGGGCGCTGCACCCTGTGACAGTAGCAGCAGAAGCTTTCATAAAAATCGCCAACCAGTAATGTTCTTAGATTGAGGTGGTGATTGAAACGTAACAGTGAGTACAACAAAGGCATGTGGATGAGATACAAGAGCAAATGCCTAATTTACTGGTTTATCTGAATGTTTTTTTCTTTGCTGCAATGTTTGGATTTAATTATTTGTTTGGAAAACAATATATGTATTACCTTATAGACTTAGGTAGAGAAATACAAAAAAGAAAATAGTTTGTGAAGTTGTCAGTTTCTTCTTGGAATCAATATGTAATTTACTTTAGGAAGTAAAGTTCAATGTATTCACGTTTCTTCCCCTTGTGTTTTTTTTTATTTGTATGCTTGTCAGTAATATGCTGCAGCAAAGGTGACTTACTTTTTATGAAAAGATACCTTGATTGAATCAAATAATTAGTACATTTTAATGGCTTCTTCAGATGTTCATAAATTAATAATTTAAGGTGTTTCAGGATGCCGTCATGTTTCAGGATGCTTCTTAGTTAGCACTGCTGTGGCTCTAGGAATAGTTCTGCAAACCACACTTTGCGTCTGAATATATTTCCTCTAAAACCAAGCAGCCATGTGACGTCCTTCATGGAGACATGCAGCCTGGATGTGAATACAATGTGAAAACCTTTCAATGACCAAAGCCAAGCTGTAGAACTGGCTTCTTCCTAAAATGTCGGCAGCAGTTTCCCCAAAACAAACCCCTATGCATGTTTGTGTCTACTGACTAAGCCCTAAACAAACTGTCATTATCACTGCTAACATGAAGTAAGGAACATCATGTCATTAGTTAAAGAGGTTTCCTCTATTGAAATAACGACAGACATTGACTGTGCCTTGTCACTGATCACATTATTTCACACATTCCTCCTATAATGGTTGCTATGTTGAGTTTTCTGCTGATGGTGGCGAGAAATACAACGCAGGCATGAATGTACAAATGCATTGATTATTTTTGTGAGTTTGAAGAAGTTGCTACTTTAACTGCTGGAGAAACATTGATGATGTAGCAGCTTCAGAACTGTGCACCATGGAAACCAATGTAATTATTGTCTAGGCGTATTAATTGTTAGTAAGACTGTTAATAAAGTTAATAATTTTTCCAGTCAGGAAAGCAGGACCAATTAAAATGATATCACCACTCTTATATGGGCCTCAGTGTGTAATTCTGTACAAATACAACAACTAGAAGGCAGATCAATTAAGGTTTATGCAAAAAGATCGAATGGTTATAAGAAAAAGTAATATATGCACCAGTTCATAAAATATATATAGGTAGGAAAAATGTTCTACAGCATGTGCAATGAAAATAGCCAAAAAGCTTTCGATTTTTCCTGTCAACTACCCCATTACATGGAGTTTCTAAACAGTTGCGATGTAAAGATTTAATTTCAGGATCTGGGGATCATACCCCTAATTTAACAGTTTTTTCCTACGGAAATCTTGCAACTTCTTAAAAGTTCTCTGAAAATGTAAAATATTGATGTAGTTTTCACAATATTTCTGAGATTGGTTTGTCATACGTTTAAATCAGTCTTCTACATAGTTGTGTGGAATTCCAAAATTTGTACATGACTCACACTTACAGGTCAAAACTGACTGTGATCTGTCTGTTAACCAAATGTGGGCTGATTCAATTGCCGTTGCACTCATTTTTAAAAATTGTTATTATGAAGCTCTGTTGTATATAATTATATATATATAATTGTTTATATCCTATTGGAAAATTCCACATGATGTTCAGCTTTTACTGTTTTAACGACTATGAGGCAGATCATCAGGCCTTGTACTGTTGACAGAAACTGATTATCCCCCAAAATGCTGTAAAGAGTCGTTTGAGTTAATCAGCCTTGGTTTAAGAACTTTGAGTCTTCTGTGAGCTTTTTCGTGGGCAGTTGGATCATTTTGCTTGTACACCCTAAAAACCAGTTCTGTCTTTGAGATAACAGTTGTCTTTGTCAGTGCATAAGTTGAAAATCTGACTTACATGAACAGTTTTTTCCAAAAAGCTTTATGAGCCCACTGATAAAAGACATCCTACAAAGTACTTACACACACACACACACACACAGACATATATATATATCTATATATATATATATC
>CAEGAF010048443.1:0-20692 GCA_903067075.1 Micropoecilia bifurca
TGTTGCGTTTGAAGGCGGCTCGGAAAAACAGGTTACGACTTGTTAGCAACGGATTAAACTGTTTAACTGCTGAAAAAGGAGACAGAGGACATAGATATGGGAAATGCGGAAGCTCCTATTTATCAAGTTGATATAGGAACAACAGACTGTTGGCCATTCCAAGGTAAAAACAATAAACAGCTTCCAGTCCGGGACTCGCTACGGACACCGTGAAGCTCAAGGTGTTTCAGCAAAGTTATCCCACTTTTTCCAACCGCATGCGCCCCAATCAGACAAGTACACGGGACACAGGAATCCACAAGCCTTCACAACTTTTCTTTAAACGCATGCGCACTTAGTTTCAAAGAACCTATCACCAACAAGGCGCAGAGAGAGCATTACACGTTTTCGATGTGTACCATTACCGTGTAAACACAGATTGTATTTAAAACGTTTTCGTGTAAACGATCCAACAAAAACAGAACAAAACTCTTCTGTTTTCCATTTTCCCCCAAAACCGTTGTCGTGTAAACAGGGCCTCAGTTGATTCCACCAAAATGGAAAAAGGATTTCCTCTGCCTACATTTCCCACAATGCTGTGTGGTTCTGAATCGGAGTTCAGTGAATATTCTGTATATTGAATATTGAACATTCTGTCAACTTATATTGATCAACGTGTCCATCGTGTCATATTTTGTTATTGATTTATCTTCCAGCTCTAAGCCAAACCTATTCAATTACTCAGATCAATAAATATACAATACATTGAAACAAACAAATCGTGTTAAGCTAAATGACCTTCATGCTCAAATTAAATGCACAAAGAAAGTTGCAAAAAATTTATATATAACAATTTTTTTGCTAGGTTTTCTGGCATTTAGTAAATGCAAATAATTTTGGGAATTCCAACTAATCTAAAACAAGTGAAGTTCAGTTTCATTTGACTTCAGATAGTCATAAAAATAACTCTTTTGTTGAAAAATACCAGGTTTCAACTGTAAATTATGTTTTCCTAATTTAGGTTTTCATCAAATGTTTGAACATCAAGCACTTTACTTGAAATTCAGTTATTTTAACAGGTTTCCCTGTGTTAACCTCAGTAAAACCCCAGTGATGGCAGCCTACCTGTGAACTGTTCCGTTCTTCCTTTCGGGTTTCTTTAGTCCCAGATCCATGCAGGACTCAGACAGCTGGTTCTCCCAGTCGTTACTGAGGTCAAACGCTATAGCACCGTGTTTCAGGGCTGATTCATACAGCGTGATCTGCTCCTTCAGTTCAGCCACATCCTCCTTTCAGGTGAACAAAAACAGGTTTAGGTTGACAGGTTTACACAGCCCCGTCTCTGGAGAACATTAAACAGTAATTTAGTAGTAATAAAATAAAATAAATGGAAAAAGGCAAACCTGTAAAACTTTGTTCATGTTTTCGCTCAGTGTCTTGGCTGACTGAGCTTGTTGTAGTTTGATCTGCATTTGACTCATTTCCTGAACAGAATCTGAAGGAAAAACAAGCAAAATTACTCAACAATGGCTTTTTCTTAAGTAAAATCATAATAACCTCATTTTGTATTTACACGTTATGTTTGTCTGATATCAAAAGCTATTTGACGATCCGAGACATTTTCTACAAAATGTCTCAGAAGAAAACGAAGGAAATCTGGGAGGGTGTAAATACTTTTCCCAGCACATATCTGGACTCGTTACTGACTCGTCTGCAGCAGCTTGGCACATTGTTGCTGACTCTCTTCGAGGCGCTGGCTCAGAGAATTGACGATTCTGGCTCTCTCCAGCTGCTCTTCTTCTCTCTGGCGCTCCAGCTGCTGAACCTGCTGCTGCAACTTCTGACCAACATCAACCTAGAAGCAGGAACGCAAACAAGAGCAACACAAAAAAACCGCACTTATGATGTTTCTGCACAAACCGTTGATGAATAAATTGTTCCCAATGAAATGACTGACCTGGTCGTTCAGAGCCTGGGAGGTGGAGTCGAGTCTCTGCTGCACGGCCAGCAGCGCCGCTTCGTGCTGCTCCTTGATGACGGCCAGGTCTCTGTCGTGCTGCTGCCGCGCTCTGGACAGCGTGTCGGAGCGGCAAAGCTCCAGCATCTGCTGCTTCATGCTGTCCACTGCAGCGTCAGCAACCTTCAGCTTCTTCAGGTTCTGCGACACGAAACGCTTCGGCTTTAAACACAACACCTGATTTATGCTCCAAATTATTTCAATGACAGAATATCTAAAACAAATGAAGAATATCAGCTTAAATTACTTAATGTGCATTATTTCTGCAAACAGAAGGTATTGTTTTCAACTGCAGTTCTTAAATGCTACATAAAGTCATTTTAAATGACAAAATTAGCAGTTTTATGACAGCATATTAGGGCCACTGCAGGCTGAAAAAAGGAGTTACTTCCTGCAACAACAGAAAAAGCTCAAGAAATTTTCTTGGATTCTTGAATTTTTTTGAGATTTTTTAAGAGAATCTCACAAATTAATCTCAGAATGAGTTCTGAGATTAACTTCAGAATTGCTGCCTACTTCAGCTGATTTTTCTAGAAAATTTCTAGGTTTATCTCAAAATGTCCAAGTTCATTAATTTTCACATTTGTGTTCTAGGAAACTTCTGAGATTAATCTCAGTTTTTTTCTAGCATATGTTTTGCTTTTGGAGTTTAGCGAAACTTTCTTTTTTTTTTATTTTTCAGAAAATTTCTGAGATTAATCTACCAAGTTTTGAATGTTTTCAAGCAGATTTTCAATTTTGAATCTCAGAATATTTTAAAGAAAATTTCGGAAATTTCAGAGTTTTTTGGTAAAGTTTACTCCTTTTTTCTACCTACATTGGCCCTAATACATTGTTGTACAGTTTAATGACTGTTGATGAAAGATTAGCAAATAAACTAAGCAACAAGCAGTAGGGATGAAGAGGTGAAACGTGTCGTTGAAACGTTTACCTCCTGCTCTTTCTCTTTCAGGCTCTGGACCTGCTGCTCCAGAGCCTTCAGTTTGTTTTGCATCTGAGCTTCTCTTTTCTTCGCTTCTTCAATCAATCGACTCGACTCCCTGAAACTCACCGCCAGCCCGTCTTTTTCATCTGTTAAAAATACCCGCAGGCTCTCATGTATGTGGTTATTTTCACATAGTGTGCAGACAAACGGAGTGAAACTAACCTTTGACGATTGCAAACTGATGCTCGATGTATCTCATATTTCGGCGCGAATCCTCCAGTTTCTGCTCCAGGTCTTCGATTTGCCTCTGCTGAGCTTTGTTTAACACCTGCAGCTGAGCGACCTGCTCCTTGTCTGCAGTTTCTGAAATGCCACAAACATTTAAAACCTCAAATTATTCACAGTTTTAACAAAAGCAGTATTTTACAAATACTCCCGATTACAAGGCACCTGTTGTTTTTAATAGAATTAAAGGGTCTTAAGGTTGCCTTATTGTCCAGAAAATACCGTAGACTATTAGCTGGTAAGGGTTTTCAATCCTCAGCATTTCAGCAACAATAAACAAACCAGCAGTTCCTAAATAAAACCAGCATCAAAACAAATGTCACTGAAACTTACGTTGTGTCGAATCAAGAAATTCCCTCTGCAGCTGTTCGAATTGATCTTTTTGCTGAGCACTATGAGGGTTTAACACTTTTGGCTGGTGGGCTGGATGCTGAGGGTTATAATTAACCTTGAACTGATTGTTGCCATGGTCACCTGGTCCAGAGGTTAACGCCTGAGCATCAAAACAAAGAAACACTTGTTATTAACGCACATGAAACTAAAAACCAAAACTTCAGGATTTCTCCAGACAAAGATGGATCCCTCACTTGGAAATGGTTTCTGGTGTTGTGGTCGCCGTGGCACTGCGGACTCCGGTAGCCTCCGTCGCTGTTATAATCCAGATTGCTTCTGGTGCTTTCAGGGAACAACCGGGGGTCACACTCTGCAGAATAATCCCCGGTCTCTGCATATTCATCCGAGTCCATGTTCGTTTGATTTTCCTGAGCAAAGTGACGACCTTGGTCCCAGCCGGGAGGCAGACTGTGAGGCAGGTGTCCGTTAGCGTGTCCGTTAGCGTGTCCGTCGTCGTACGCGTACCCATCAGGCGAGCCGTGATCGTAGTCGACTTCGTAGGCCTTCAGAGAAACAGCAACAGCATCACTGATCTGTTTTTCTTTTATTTACTTTGAATGTTGGACAGAAATTGTCTAATTAGGGCTGCAACCAACAATTATTTTAGTCATGGATTAATCTGATAGCAAAACTGGCAGATTTTTAATTTGTTCACTTATGTATTTTTCATACAGTATTACAAATACAAGAAAAGAAGCAAATAAATAATTTAGTTCCATTTTTTTATACAACAAAATGAACATTTATTGCCTAAAATGCAATAACAGATTTGCTTCAGCGAAAGTTTGATGAATCTGCATCTAAAACAAATACTTCTAACATCAACATGTGAAAAGCTCATCTCTTTCTTGACTTGACATCAATCCAGTGTTGGGCTGATCTGTTTTTATTTGAATTAACCAATTGATAATTTGGTAGCAAAAGGTGCGTAATAGCAGATTTTTATTTACAGAATTCGAATCAGGTGAAGTTAAAACTGCGACCTGAGGAGTTTTGGGTAGAACACATCTATAAATATCCATATTAAATGCAAAATGTTTGTATTTTTTGTACAGTTTTGTTTGAGTCTACACTAGAGGTAACAAGTAATCAATTACTGATTTGACAATTATTTGAGTAATTGATTCATCGCGATTAATCGTTTCGGTCGTAGATTTAATACAAACACAAAGTAAGACAACCTGTGTGTGAGAGGTTGGATGCGAATGATCAGACCAATCCTGGTTCCACTTCGTCTGTGGGCTGAGAGAAAACAAAATCACTCTCAACCACTTCTTCAAATCTCCAGCCTGGACTGATGGGTGAGCAGAAACACGCGTTACCTGCTGCCGGTGTTTTTATTGCTGTAGGTAGAGCAGTCCAGCTCCGGGGAGGAGGAGTCTCTGCTGTCTTCCAGCATGTCATCTGGTAAGTCTGTGAGCAGCTTGTGCAGCTGCAGAGACACGACACATGGAGATTAGTCAGCAAGGTTGCTCAGCAACAAAGTTATAAACTAACACAGTGTAAAGAAATAACAGAGCCGATCAATGACGACGTGAGAAGCAGCAAGTCGAGGCGGCGCTTTGTGACAGAAGGTATTTTCTGATCTTCCTAAATGTTTTATGAAGATTCTGAAACTAAACTAAAAAAAATTAATTTGTTTTGAAATGATAGTTGTTCAACAAACTAACCAGAGGTTTTCAAATGTGTACATTTTTACTTGAATCAGTGATAAAACGCCTTATTTATACATTTTTGCACCTTTAAAAAAGCAGAGAAAGTTTTGTGTCAGTAAATGAGCAGAACCTGCTGGACTTACATCCCACAAAGATTCCTGAATGTTCCTCAGATCCTCGACTGTGTCCGCGACCGACGGACCCAAATCACCACAATTACACATCTAGAAAAAATCCTCCGCTTCCATCTATACCACCAACATATCCTGATACATCTGCGGAGATGACCTTCTGTGTGAAACATTCAAAGTGCGCCCGGCATGTCGTCGGCTCCCTGTGACATCACTGCGTTTCACTCCCAAAGACCTCCATTGTTCAGAAAAAAAACATATAGCAGGGTTAACTGGAGCAGAAACATTCCAGTTACTGGCAGCAAACGAGTTCCCCTTGACCAGTTTGTGTGCAATAAGTAGGTTTTGATTTGATAAAATAAAATGAACTCGGAAGGAAGAAGTTAGTTTTTAATCTAATCAGCAGGCAGCTCAGCAACATTTCTTCCCTCCTAACTCGAGCTCAAACGGGGTCAAGAGTGGAAACGAATCGACTCAGAGGAAGGAGAAAGTAGGGAGGCCACAGGGCTGAGCGAGTTTCAGTGGGACACACCTGGAGGGAGACCTCTCCGCCGAGCCAATAATAGCTCAGACACATGGAGTAACAGATTGTGGGTGTGAACAGCGATAAGTGGAGGGCGGCTGTGATTTGACATTCAAACAATGAACACTTTACTGCGTCTACAAACAGCAGAGAACAACCTGACAGATTTATAATTTACTACCACAATCCAACAGCAGTGGACATCTCTCCCTGTTAGGCCGGTAGCAATAAATCAATTAATTAATGGCATTATAAATAAAAATGAGCTCAATCATTTCTATTTGAATTATTTATCATTTTTCTCTTTCTACCAAAAACTGGAGGACAAAAGTCTGCAGTCTGGTGTTTTGGTCTAAACTTTCCCTCAAACTTTTTTGAAGGAACATTTTGACTACATAGGTAATTTATTTTTTAATCTGATGTTTTTTCTATTAATTTGGGATATTTATAATGTCTTCCAGTTCCAGTGTTAAATATTACTTATATTAGATTGCATTACTTGAAAATGGTCTCAAAACAGCAGCATTTATTGCAATAACTTCTGGGACAATTTATCGTCCAGCAAAATGTCTTATCATGATAGGCCAACTTTCACTTTCTCCAGAAGGTCTTTGCACAATTTTTTCTCATTTTTATCTCAATACACTTCAATTTTATTAACCAGGACAGCCTCCCACACTGCCAAAATCAAAGGTGTTGATGATACCAGTGTGTTTGACTAGATGACAGCAGACCCAATGGTGCAGATGAACTGAAAGCCATCATTAAAGCAACCCAGACTCCCTTAACACCTCAGCAGAGCCACACGGTGACTGGACCGGCTGCACAGATGCAGTAATTCATGCAAAAGAAGCTTCAACAACACGTGGAGTACATTTACTGTAAAGTACATAGAAATACTTTACAGTAGGCAGACCTTTCTGTTGGAAAACATTGAAGTACATTTACAGCGGACAGACAGACAGATGGCGCCAAAAGCTTCGTACATTAGTTTGACACCATTTTTATATGACACCATTTTTATATGATCCTATAGGTTTCCAGGCTATTTTACTTTCACCCCTTTTCACCTCTAGTAATGTTTTTTTTTTCTACGCGACTGACAGTAGCCAATCCAAAACATTAATTTTGCTATTCTTCAACTCCTTTCTATCTTGGCTGTATTCTTTTGATCAATGCCAATAAGACCGATTTGTTGCCAAGCTTGAGTTACTGACTGATATCTTGAATACGCTTCAGCACTGTCTTTTCCATCCAACACCATCTGTTTTGGAAAGTCCACCAGTCTCTCTCGCCCAAAGCAACAAAGTTGCCAACTCTGTACTTCACAGCAGGAATGGTGCTATAAACCTTTAAAGTTTCCACCCAATTCCTCTGGATGTAATGGTGGCCATTACGGCCAAATAATAAGTGATCCGACTCAGTTGCACATCCCTGGGATCCGGAATTCATTATTTTTATTTCTAATAACTCCAGTGTTTTGCTGTTGTAGTCTTATACAGTATGTTATTATTAGTAGTATTATTGTCGCTATTGTTAATCTTGTTTTTAACATGTTAAAAACTTTTTTGGAATTAACTTTTATACTGATGCTGCTAACTGACCTAAACCTGGAAATGTATAGTCATTTAATGTCTTTAAGACAGAATAAAAAAACAATTAGATGCAGTTATCCTATGTATTTAAATATGTAGATCCAAATAGATAACCATGGCACAAAAAGCCGAATATTAAGCTGAGGAAAATAGGTCCCCCAACACTGTGGCATGGTGGATTTTGCACCTCTTGTTCTCTTGCATAGTCTTCCTGGTCGTATTCATCTTCCTCATGTTGAGTCTGAAGGGCAGCGCTGTCAAAATCGATGGACATGTTGCACTGCCTGCGTGGAAACAAGAGTAAACAGTCTGGTCGGTTCGCTGCAGTGAAGTCAGGCGTTAACTTAGAAGATAAGTAAAATGTATGTTACATTAAATTCTTGTTGTCACAAGCAGATATGCGTATTAATAACTTACCAAGTGGAAGGGGTAAAAAGACTTGGAAGTTCCTTTTAGTAGCTCATCCAAGATGTTGCTGAGTGCAGACCATGCTACTGTTTACATTATAAAGCAGCGATTTTTAAAAAAAATCTTTGTTGCTTTTTTAAATTAACAAAAGCATAAAACCCTTTCACATCGAACGGTATGTCTAGACGGCGATTCGTTTTGCTAGTGCAGAGTTTAACAAAACTTTCCGAGCAGTTCCCCTGGCAGTAAACTCTAAAATCAGAAGCTAACAGAAGTTAGCCAGCTAGCTAGCTTGTTGAACATACGCGTGACGTCGACTCCCCCTCTTTGAAAACTCGCGCGCATTAGCAGCGCCAAACCCTCGCGGAAAAAAGGAAAGGAAAAACAGGAAAAAAGGAAAATGCTGCCCAAAAACTTCATGCAGCTTCATGAGGAAGCAAACATATTGTTATTTCACTGATTTAGTCATTAAAATTCCGTCCACTTAGAAGAACAGACGCGCCAGAAATGTTTTTTTTCTCTTTCTAATTCCGGGAAAAGTCTAGGTTAGCAACGTCTCCATAGTAACAGCTTTAATGGAATTATGGGTAGGGTAGTTCTTGGTATGTTCTACTGAAAGTTGCCACCAAACACTCTCCCAGAGCGAATTATTTTATTTTATCATTCCAGGGTTTTTTTTAGATAATAGATATTTTCTTTTCTTATTATCAGTAGTAAGTAACAAACTCAAATAAATCATAAAACTAAAAATATTTGGCCTAAAAAAATCTTTATTTATCGTCTTTATTGGGCTCACCAAAGTCATAACCTCCATACTAGGAATTCTTACTCTTTATTCTTTCAGAAATTACTTCAGGCTGGTTGGTTACTAATAAAATAACACAGTAATGTCCAGTCTGAAGTCGCTTCGCTTTCTACGGTGTCCAGTGCAGGTCACTTCTTTCCATTTCCGCGTCTTGGCTCTGCAGCTGTTCCTGAGTCAGCTCCCTAATCAAACAGCAGCTAAATGGAATGAGTAGATGTGGCTTCAGCATATCGGAGGTCAGCGGTTTCATATCCGGGGTTTCTGTGGGACAGTCAGCTGACAGCAGTCAGGCTGCTGTGTGAGAACTTCGACAAGAAACTGATTAAAAACCAAGTAATCTCTGAGCAAGTAAACATGGCATCTAATCCACCCAAACTGAAGATCAAGATAACGTCCAATGAAAGGTGAGAAGCACCGATTGTCTGGTGTTGAAATGAGCAATGCATGCTTACCAATTTTTTTATTTTCTTCATGCACAGGCTGAAAAACTTGAAGGATCATTTCGAAGCAAAGTTTGGAGAATCTCCTCTCTTCTATGCATGTGCACCTGGAAGGGTAAATCTAATAGGTAAATTAATAACTTAAAAGATCATTTCAGACTTTGACCACTTAAATTTGTACTACATGTAAATTTAGTTCCCTTTTTTATATTCAGATGTTTCTGTGTCACCAGATGAGGTTGTCTAAACCCTTTAAACCACATTTAACATGTTAAACTGCTGAGGTTTTTCTATACATTATGAAAGTACTAATACTCCCAGTATTGTTTTATTTGTTGTACATTTAATTTGGTCATAACAAAACATGTTTATTTAACATAACATGTAATGGTACATAATTATGAAGTGAAAAGTCATGAGTGAATTTTATTTTATTTTTTACAAAATAAAAATATAAATGTATGACATATAATGAATACTTTCTAGAACCATTTTTCAATGAAACATTGGATTTATAATGAGATTGAATGAGACAAAGTTGGACTCTGTTTACTAAATCAATGAGAAAATAGATTAGCAATTTGATGCACTGGAGATTATCAGGTTGCAATTATAGAAGCAGTTTTAGTCTGGAACAAAACTAAAAAGTTAAAACCTTAAAGAACTCGAGTAGCTAAAATATGGAACCAGAAGTGCCAAAATAATTGAATTATTTCAGATTAATTGTAAGTTTTTGTTTTTCACCAGGCGAACACATTGACTACTGTGGATACTCAGTCCTGCCGATGGCCATCGAGCAGAACATCCTGGCCGCCGTGTCTGTGAACAACTCCAGAACCATCCAGCTGGCAAACACAAATCCTCAGTACCAGTAAGACGCCAACAATTACTGCACTTTTATTTTATATTTTTGCAACTTTAATTAAGGGTTTTCAAAAATACCAGTGCTGCTTTTTGTTTTTTAAAGGCTTTTTGTTTATTTGCAGGGATTTTAAAGTGTCCTGCTCAGAGGACATCGTCATAGACAGAGAAAATCCAAAGTGGTATTATTATTTTCTCTGTGGAGTCAAAGGTATCCAGGTAAAACCGTGGTTAAAATAAATACGATTTAAACCGAAAACACTTGAATACAAAAGGCATACATCTTCTTTTTTTAATGGCTGACGTTAAAACAAACTTCTCTTGTTTTAGGTCAGTTAGAATTAGCAAAATTATTTCTATTTACTAAATGACAACATAATGAGAGAAATAATTTGTAAGATTTCTTACTAAAACCAGAATTTTACATACAGAATGGTTTTTATTTCTTTTATGCAATGATCAATGATGCTTTCATGGCTTTGAAAACTTCTGGTTAAATGGAGACGCACGTCTAGGTCTATTTTTACCCTATACAATATTATTTCTATTTACTAAATATAAATAATTTTGATATATCTAACTGGCCTGAAACAAAAGGAAGTTTGGTCAGATTTAACGTCAGTGAAAAGAATATTTATTCTGTAAACTTTCTTTTTTAGTTGTATTGCATAGTTATTAAATGTTAAATGCTATTTCAGTATTTTACCTTGGTCTGATTTTATTTTCTCCAGGAGAAGTTTGGGATCGGTCGTCTAGCTGGAATGTCTTGTGTTGTTGATGGAACCATCCCTCCCAGTTCTGGTCTGTCCAGTTCAAGTGCCTTAGTTTGCTGTTCTGGCCTCTTAACAATGGAGGCAAACCAGAAATCGCTTTCTAAGGTAAAAAAAACCCCAAAACTTGCTTTATTGCGAGTTTGAAAATGGTCTTAACATCTGGGACAATTTATCATTTGCTTTGTGTGCTTTGTGTTGTTCCTGCCAACAAATTCACAATAAAAATTTCAAAAGTTATGAATGCTGGGGCAAAGATGTTCTTAAGTGGGGGGCAAAAACGCAAGAAAATTATCCATCAAATTAAGACAACCCCTTTGTGCGTTTACCTTTCCATTCCTCAATGTAAGGAAGTATTTTGTGGAGCGTTTATGAGTGTTTACTGCTTCTTTACTCTGTTTTTGTCTGTAATCTGCCCTAAAGGTGGATCTAGCTGAGCTATGCACCAAAAGTGAGCGCTACATCGGGACAGAGGGAGGAGGCATGGACCAGTCCATTTCATTCCTAGCAGAGAAAGGAACTGTATGAAGCTTTTTTTCCCCCACGACTGCAATGTTTTTCTACATTAATGTTTATTAAAATGACAGAATTTCACCCTCTTATCAGGCGAAGCTGATAGAGTTCCAGCCTCTGAGGGCCACCGATGTCAGGCTCCCAGACGGGGCCGTGTTCGTGATCTCCAACTGCTGCGTTGAGATGAACAAAGCTGCTTCTTCTCACTACAACATCCGGGTGGTGGAATGTCGGATTGCAACAAAGGTGCATCTGAAACTGAAACAAGCTGGGAAAAAAGCGTTGCGACTTATTCTTTCATCCTGAGTTTGTAATCTTACAGTATTTTAGGCCTTTCCCTGCTTCAGCACACATGGTTTCAGTTGATGTCTGATCAACAGGCTGAATACTCTTGAATGGGGTGTGTGGCAGCAGGGAAACATCTGAAATATGCATTTTAGATTGGGAAACATTGATCTTCAAATTTTAGCAGCTGACTAGGGATGCAAGTTATCGATTAGTGAGTTAATCTGAAGTTGATTGATTAGCGATTAGCTACTGTATAAGTGGCTACTCTTGTATCAACTGGATCGACTGTATTTCCCTAACTTGAACTACATTTTTCAAAAAGATGCACATTAACCTTTTTGTGTTACTTTGCTAAATGCTGGCTACATAAACAAAACGGTGTTTTTCTCACATTATTACACTTAGAAAGCCCTCAAAATAAACCGCGCTTATATTCCTTACGCCATTTGCCATTATTTTTGCAATTTTTCTGAGCTATCAGTTGATAGCAAATCATTAACTATTGGTCGAAAAGCTGACGCTGTTCCGTCATACAGCTCGACTGAATTACCGCTATTATTAAGTTGATAACTGAAGAAGCTTGTCAGCTGTTTGTACTTCAAAACAAAACTGCTTAAGGCGCAGTTAGTGTCCAACAGCAGACTCTGTTTTCCACCTTTCCTATTACGGCATGGTCGCCGCCATCTTTAATTCTGTATGACTAGCAGCGCCCTCTGCTGGATGGCGGCTAAACTGCAATGCTGATAAAACGTCTACGCGGACGTTATTAGTTAATCGAATGAAAAAATAATAATATAATCAATAATTAACAGTTATTTGATTGATTGCTTACATCCCTAGTTTACACAACTTTGTGGTATCAACAACTAAGTGTCTTTGTCATAACTTTGTGATGACACCAAGTGTCTTCTGGTCTGGCTCAGATGTTGGCTCAGGCTCGAGGTCTGGATCCCAGCAGGTTGATGAAGCTGTCTGAGGTTCAGACGGAGCTGAAGGCCTCCCTGGAGGAGATGCTGGCCCTGGTGGACGAGGTGCTGCATCCTGAGCCCTACAGCCGTGAGGAGATCTGTAAAGTGCTCAGCATCACCGCCGAGCAGATGTGCACAGAGCTGCTGAGCGCCAACACTCAGCATGGTGGGTAACTGGACACATCTGCACAATCCGGAGTGAAGTAACCTGATTTAGTCCAACATCCTGGACATAATTAACCAGTATCCAGTAGTGTTGCTCACAAATCAGCCATTTTGGGCTGCAGTTAGTGATTATTTTAGTAATCAATTATTTTGTCAATTAATCAAATCGTCTGATTCTGAAGATTTTTCATTGAGAAACTGTGATTAAAATCAGAAATTGAATTCAATATGATATCGCCCAGCCTTGTTTTCAATATTAAACAACAATTAAGTTGCGTCACACTTAAAATGATGCAATATCTCAATTTGTTCTGTATATTAAAACATTTGGAAAATTATATTTAACCCCAAAGTTAGCTGGAGATCAGCACCAGCTCCACTCCAGACCCCACTTAGGGATCAGGGCGTAAAAAAAATGGATGGATGGATATTTAAAACTGTGGAGTTTTCTAAATCAGACCATTAAAATGATTAATTGTAAGTTGTTGTTGTTGTTTTTTGTCTATTTGTTTCTCAGTAACAAGCTTCAAGCTTCACCAGCGAGCCAAGCATGTGTACGGCGAAGCTGAACGCGTGATGAGGTTTAAAAGCATTTGCGACACTGGAGCTGCAGGATCCATAGCGCTGCTGGGAGAACTGATGAACCAGAGCCATGCGAGCTGCAGAGACCAGTACGAGTGCAGCTGCCCAGAACTGGACCGGCTGGTGGACGTCTGTCTGTGAGTACAGCTAGTCAAACAAACACAAAGAAAGATATTTTTTAAATAAATAAACTGGAATTAAATAAAAAATCATGAATTTTGTAGCAGAAAAATATTTGATTCTATTATAATGTCTATAAATTATTCTAGTGGAATGAATAAATTAAGTTAAATTTTAGGGGTTGATTTGGATCGTAAAACAAAAACTCTGAATCTATTGGACTTCATGCTTTTGTTTTTTCATATCTGATTTATTGCATAGAGATTTGGGGCAACACATATGGATTATTAAAAAAATTATATTTAAATTTTCTGAGATCAAAAGTCAAAATTCTCTGATTAAAATCAGAATTTTGAGGAAGAAAAACCAGAATTCCATTTTTTTAGTTTTCTGTCCCTATTGTAGGACATAGCATTAAAAACCGTTTTCCTTGGTGTCATTTAGGAGTATGAACTTACTAAAAATAATCTGTAAACTAAGCAACAAATAAACACCTTCAGCTGAACTCATGTACCTCTAGTGCCACCTTGTGGTCAAACTTTCAAACTGTGCATAATCAATATCAGGTTGTTTTTTTTTTACTTCATGAACAAAAAAGGACAAACTTTTTATTGTAATTTACTGAGTTGCTTCTGCATACCTAGTTCCTTTTACAACAATCTTAAGTGTGCAATTTTATTTTTACTGCCCTGTGTTTTACAGCTAGCATGATCAATTTGCTATCACACACACACACACACACATCCAACTATTGATTTCGGCTTTTACCACTGCAAGCAACTGACTCAGTAAAACCTCTTTCAGTTCAATAAAACCGTATCTCTCTCACATTGATTTTTCATAGAGATTAATGACGCTGAAAGCTTCGCCGTTTCCTCTGGTTGCAGGGAGTCGGGAGCCGTCGGCTCCAGGTTGACCGGAGCGGGCTGGGGAGGCTGCGCCGTTTCCATGGTTACCAGCGAGAAGGCGGCGTCTTTCCTCCGAGCCGTCAGAGATGCTTTCTACACGCCGGAGCCGCGCAGAGCGGCGATGGAGAGACAGAGTCTGTTTGTGACGAAGCCGGCGGGCGGCGCTGCAGTCCTACTGGAGGAGTGAATTACTCAACCCACGTTTATTCTGAAAACAAATCTACTAAAACGAATGTAAACTGTAATTATTTCTTGCATCAGGAGGTGGAAATTTAAATTAAAATGCTTTTTTTACAGATGGGAAAATAAGGGCCAAATATACACTTTTGTGACATTTTTTTAAATATTTTTTTATTTTTTTAATTAATCTGGGAGATGATGTCAAATGATTTTGTACCCAAAAATAAAATTAAGCTGTAAAATTAACTCTGTATTTATAGTGTATAAAATACTGATGCACTTTATGAAGAGATAAATAATGTACAAACAACTTTAATTAAAAGGTGATGAATAAAAACATGGACAGTTCAATTCACTAAACCTAAAATAAAACAAATGGAAACTGTAATTTAATAAAAACAACTGGAAATTATGCTATTTTTTTTTTACTTTTCTACAAATGGTTACATAAGGCCAAATATACATCTGAAAATATATGTATTTTCTTGATTTTTTTTTTATTAATCTGAGATTATGTCAAATGATTTTCCACCCAAACATAAAACCAAACTCAAATTTTTGTTTACATTTGTAGTGTATACATTTCTGCTGCACTTTAAGGATAAATAAAGTAGAAAAAAGTAATCCAAAAAAATAACCTGGCAATATTTTTTAAGGTAATTTTCAAGTTGTGAAAACCTCTAGATGGGTTTTGCCTTCTGGGCTGTTTAATTCACTGAACTAATCAAAACAATGTTTTAATATTGAAGGGCTGGAAATTATGGTTATTTTTTTTTACATATGGTAAAACGGGAAACAAATAAGGAACAAATCAAGGATGGATTAAAAAAATAGGACACAAGGAAGCAAGAATACGTGAGTCTATTTATTTTTTGAATTCTTGTCCAGATCTGGGAAATACTGAACTCAAATTCCAGATTGTGCAAGGACCCAGAAATTCCCCCCCTGACTTTCTGGTTTCATCAAACCCTTGACACAATTCACAGTATTAAAAAATGAGGTATGATTCGTAACCATTTGAGTTTCAATTTACCCAAATAATAAAAAAAACTCTCACAGTTTGTGCTTGGTTTGTCAGATCCATGCAAATATAAAGTATATCACTACAGAATTCAAACCCAGATTTTTATTTGTAAAACATTTTGATAATGACATATTTCCTTCCGCCTCGGCTTTTGGCCAGCAATATAAAATCTTACTAAAATTAAAGCTTGTACTTGTGATATGACTAAAATGGGTGCTAATACTCTGGTTAGGCACTTGAATCCTTTCGTGTTAGTTCAGCCTGTCTGCTTTATGGCTCTGCTGGTTCTGCTGAGACTTCGTTCTTCCTCTTCAGTATATTTTCTATCCAGCTGGAGCTCTGTGCCGTTCTTTCCAGGGAGCGAGTGGAAGACAATGCGCTCACTCTCATGTTTTTGCCTGAGGTGATCAGCTCTCCATAGCCTTGCTGGTGGGAGAAGGCGTAGGCCGAGCGGCGGGAACTGGTCCGGCGGACTCGCCTCAGGTTCTGATCCTGAGGCCTTTGTTTCTCCCTGGACTGCTGCAAACGGCGAACCTGTGGAGACGAACCAGCCATCTCTTAATTCCCCTAAGATTGTTATGGCTAGAGATCCAATATCTGTGTCATTCCTTAGACACTGGAAGTAAAGGGCGCGTGCGAACCGTGCATTTTACAGAAAACTATCTGCTTAAAATACAAAATACAAAATTGACGATAAATCAGTCCTTTTTCTTTCTTTCCAAAAATACACAGTTTACACTTCTAATCAATCTGAAAAAAGGTTCCTTCAGTTAAAGGCAATAAAAAAAAACCCAACAGGAAGTAAGTCTTTCAAAATAAAACTAAATTTCACGATAAAAATGCCTAAACAAATATTAATCACTCTAAATAACATTTATAAAATACAAACAAACCATGTTACAAATAACTTAAATATTTTCTATTTATGGCTCTAACAAGATGGTCAGATTTTACAGCATCTTCTTTACTGATTGTATAGAAAATAGGCCTGTCACGATAACAGATTTTGCTGGTCGATTAATCGTCTAAAGAAATTATTGCGAGAAACGATAATATCGTTTCAAGAAATTTTGTTCCAAAGGCATTCATAGTGGCCGCTCTGATCTAAATCAGGGTTTTTCCCCGACTTGGAGCTTAACTGAATGTGACAGGCAGCCAATCAGAAAGCCCGGATTCCCCTCCTGCTTTCTGAGGGGAAATTACCGAGGGGAATCCCAAACAGCTGAAACAGCGCAACAAGAAGTTTTCAGCTGTTCTTCACGTAACATAAATATGTTCTAATGATTTTCATTCAGCTAGGACCTTACGCTAAAGGCAGGAAGAGACGATAAAGACGATAATTAAAATGATCTCGATAGGTTTTTTTTTTAATCGTACGATTAATTGATTTATTGTTTATTGCGCCAGGCCTAATAGAAACTCTCACTGTTCCTGCACCTTGTCTGTTAGAGTTGGGAAGAGGTCGACTCTCAGGAAGCTCAGGACTAAGCCAGGCAAAATGCAGACCACAGTGGTGAGCAGGATGACCAACCACACGCTCTTCTCCGAGAGACAGTTACGAGCCGTGCCTGTGGAAAAACAGCAACATGAAATTCCTTCTGCTGCGTTTCCACCAGTCTTTTTTTTTTAAAATCATATTGAGCCAAACTCACCAATAAATGGGAAATTACTCGGAAAGATGCCAAACAGGCCGTCACTTTGCATTGCAAACAGAATGGCAAAATACACGATCAGGCTGCCCCACATGAACAGATGATTGACTGCGGTCCAGTAGTGTGTATCCAGTCCAATCTAATAACGAGGACATCACACATTTAACAGGTTAGGATAGATCTATAGACGATACTGTCATAAAGCGGGTTGATGGTGGTGAGGAGAGATGCTGAGACCCAGGTTATGGTGATGATGATTTATTTAATGAAGAGCTCACAGTCCGGAAACGGGCAGAACGTAGCACACAGCTAATACAGGTAGCAACTGATTTACTAAGAGGACTGAAACTCGAGCGAGGCTAGCCAGGACTTAAACAGTTCTACTGGCGACCCGACAGACATCAACTGACATGCAGTAGACAAAGACCCGATGAGGAGCACAGACAACAGGGGAGACTAAATACACACGGGGTAATCAAGGGAACGAGACACACCTGGGAGACAATCAACGGGGGAGACGCAGACTCACAGGGAACAGGATAACGATAAACAGGAAAAAACTCAAAAATAAACACAGAAAAACACGGATCATAACAGATACAAAAAAATGTTTTTCTTAAATAGTGAGATTTAACTGAGCCTGCTCAGTTGGCCTATTTTGAGCTGCTTTAGGGCCTCTTGTCACTTTAAATCCAAATAAGTTGCTGCTGGCCAACTCAACAGTTACACTCACACATGAAAATGGCTGCCAACAGATTCAGTTCAATATAATTTAAAAATACTTTATTGATCCCAAAGGGAAAATTCTTCAAAGAGGTTATTGTAGATTGTAAGTAAACAACAAAACGCTTGTCTTTTCCAGCAGCAGCACTGCCAAACGGGCTGGATCGGAGCTCTGTTTGGGTTGCTAGGTGACGGGCAGAACTCCACTGGGGTTGCTAGGCGATGGGCAGAACTCCACTGGGGTTGCTATGCAACGGGCTGGGCTTTGCTGGGGTTGCTAGGTGCTGATATGCGAAGTTATATTTGGAAGGTTTTTTTGAAGCAGCTTATTTTCCAGACACCAAAAAACATTAAATTATTGCTCAAAAACAGCTGGGTGTTTTTTCTAATCGCTTGGGCCGCCTGTAGAAGGAGTAGAAATCCACATGGAAGTACAAAAACGTGCAAAATCCCCTTTAATGTACAGTGTTGGCTAACGCTAACAGAACAGTTCAGTCAGAGACTCACCTGAACACTCACAACGATGACCAACGTCGTTGCTATGGTGACGGCGAACGCCTGCTGGTCGGAGAAGTCGGAGCCGCCGTCCTTCAGCATGACGGAGAACGCTCCGTAGGGAATAAAGAAAAGCAGGAACGACGTCGCCATGCCTTGCAGCGTGCAGAGGAAGAACTGCCGCTTGTTGAAGAGCAGGTTCTGTTGGCCCGGTTTGTACAGGCTTGGGTAGCGAAGGCTGTTCTGGTCGTTGACGTCCTGGGGGAAATAAGTCGGCAATTAAATAAGTTAAGCAGTTCCTGATTACTAAAGTCTAATAGCTACAGGGTTAGCAAGACAAGTGGTTAGTTGAAGATAACACATAGTGAGTGAATTAGTGTTAGTTGTACCATAGGGGTTGAAGAATTAGTAACAGATTAGCTTCATTTATTGTGGTGAGGATATATATTTTAAATATCAAGGAGGTTTGTTATTTAAAACAGTAAAACAGGGCAGCATAACCCAATATTCACCTGGATGGCCTGACAGTGTCTTGAAAAGACAAAAGTTTTGGAAGAATTAGGAAGTTGACAAACTGTGAATATAATTTTTTTATTCAATAAGGCACAGCTTCAGCCAGGGGTGTCCAAACGTTTTGGCATGGAGGCCAAAAATTTTAAACTGCAAGTACTCTGGGAACCAGAAAATTTCAATATCTTTCTTTTTAATTAAAAATGCCAGAAAAAAAATCTCCTTTTTATTTTTATCAGCTAAATAACACACAATGTTTAAATTAAATTAGCATCTTTTATTTTCTAAACAAACTAAACAAAAGGAGTTCTACAGGTTTGCCAAATAAAAAAAGAAAATATTTCTCAAGTTGATTATATTTTCAGCAACAAGAACAGTTTATAGTTACTTTATTTTTGATAAGTTTCTGCATGTTAGTAGAATCCACTAAATGGTTTTGGCCCCTCTTAATAACAAATTTAATCAAATTAATAGCATTCCACCTTATATTTTCCATTTCAAAATTTTAATTTTGTCCGTTTTGAACAGCTTGTGAAAATTTAATAAAGATTTCACTCTAACTTTGTTTTTAAATGTGTATCTGCATCAAACAAGCAAATCCAAGTTTAGGCTTTTCTTGAGTTCTGATTAAGGGCCGCACCGGAATCGTTCTGCGGGCCGCAAATGGCCCCCGAGCCACATTTGGACATCCCTGCCTTAAGATATACAGCATCTTCAATTTGTATGGCAACCACTGTAAAATGTTTTTATCTTCCATTACAGTAGGATACCATCATATGGAAGTTTATGTTTATTATTTACTCCATGTTTTCTAACATTACCTGATCAAAAAGTCCCATCGCCAGAACAGGTAGCGATGTATAAACAATATTGAAGAGGGTTATGAACCACTGGTCGTACACAGTCTGTGGGAAAAAGGAGATTAAATACTTTATTTTAAATAAAACTGGTCATATTTTGATGTAAACAACAGTTTTCTCACCTGTGCTGAGAAACCACAGAAGAAGCCGTACCAGAAGTGGACCAGTGTGAAGGCAAAGTTCTTGTAGAAGAAGTAGGCCAGGAAGTTACACATTCGGAAGTAGGACCAGCGGCCATGAACCAGCAGCAGCCTCTGCAGGTACCGAAACTGAGCGAAGGAGTAATCTGAGGCCAGAACAGCTTGCATCCCCTCCTGTCCGCTGATGCCCACGCCGATGTGGGCGGCTGACGCAGCACAAGAAAAACGCATAATGTGGGTCATAATGTGGAATATCACACATATTAAAGGCAATATTTAGGATTAAAAAGCTCATGCCTACAACTGAGGGCACACAATGTAGGACTGCTTTTAATAAAACCGTTGGAATACATAATGAGATGATAACATGATAGGCTGCGTTCACACTGCAGCCTGAAGTGACCCAATTCCGATGTTTTTGACGTAACGTGACCTGTATCCGATCTTTTCATGGCAGTGTGACGGATACTATCCGATACGGATAGTATCCGTATCGGATACTATCTGATTCAAATGCGACCATAACGTCCAGGTCTCGTTCATTCGAACTGAATGTCACTGATTCTCAACAAATCTGACTATTCTGAGTCCTGATACTCGCAAGTGGGAAGAAAAACAACAACCATGACGACTATATGAGGATTAAGTTGTTAATATGTTGCTCTGTTTGGACAACAACTTCAAATATGTAGCTAAGCTCCACCGTTAGCCTCCATGTTTACTTCCTCAAACACTGAGCTCTTCTTCTTTTTATGGCGGTTGGCAGAACACTGAGAA